>JAJPUD010012532.1:0-48913 GCA_023553655.1 Myrmecobius fasciatus | reverse complement strand
ATATATATATATATATATATATGAATACATATGATAATCAATGCAATCATGCCCCAGAGTTCTGGATAGCCAGCCCCCTTCTACAAACTGTTGTTATCAAGACCCCTTTCGTAGTATAAATAATAGTATAAGTAGTTTCAAAATTTCACAAAAACTTCATCTTTCCAGCCTCTTAGCTGATGGCTAGAAACCTTGGCCACCCAGCTTACTCCACAAGTCAGTCCAAACAACATATTAACTAATGTTGGTTAGTAAGCTACTAAAAGAGAGGAAGCCTTCTTTGAAAGATAATGAACAGACTAGAGGGGCTACAAAAAGCCTTATGGGAAAGAAAATTACTTGTGCTAGAGAGGGATGAATTCTAAAAGCATTCAAAGCCTTTTTCAGTTTGAACAAGCTTTAGATTTATATCTAAAATTTTGCAAAACTTCTATTGAATGGAGGGAACCCTGGGGCTGAGAACATCCATGAGATAAGTTTTCCTTGCATGAGCTTAAATGAAGAGGATTTTTTTTCCTATTCTTGTCCCATGAGACACTGATTATGAAAGCACTTCAAGAAATACATATATTTATTATTTTACTCTGTTAGTCCCATTCTCCTTTAGGAAAGGAGAACTTACTTTTGCAGGAAGATTTTTCTGATCTCCTTCTATTTATTATCTCCAATATTCCCTGTTTGTATTTTGCTTATATATATATATGTATATATACATATATATATATACACATATACATATATATGTATATATGTATATGTATATTGTTTACCCTGTTAGACTGGGAGAAAGAGCAGAGCCTGTTCATTTATTTATTTATTTGTTTGTTTTAGTACTTCAGTGCTCAACATGGTGGCTGATACATAGTTGGCCTTTAACAAAGGCTTGTGATTTGTGGAAAGCTGTCCTTTTGCCTATGCCATCCCTGGAAATACAGAGAACTGGGCAGCCCTGAAATGTAAACATCTAGTGCAGCTTTATTTCCAATTCGGTGAGTGCTCCACTGAAGGAATGAGCCCAGCAGGATGCTGGCTCAGCTCTGTTGATTCTCTAAAGGAACTTGAAAAGCCCCCACTGGCACACCTGCAGGCAAGCCCTTTCCTTTGCCTACAATTTGCCATCTTTCAGTTTCATGAGTTTTCTCCTTTGGTGTTTACAAGCCCAGAATTCCTTCCTCATGTAGGTTTCCTTACCTATTCCTCACTTTCACAAGTTTCTACAATGGTCCATTCCTACAATCCCCTCTGCCCCATAGACAGTGCTCAACCAGGCTCAGTTCTTCCTTGGTAACCTTGAGACCAATGTTCCCTGAAAGGATGAAGTTTTCAATCAATTCGACCAACATTTAGTAAGCATTTGCTATATGTCAACAATGAGAATATGAATACAAGCGTAAAAGGAAAATAGCTTCTGGTCTCAAAGAGCTTGCATTCGAATGAAGACAGCATATGAAAGAAAACTGGAAGGAGAAAGGGGAAAGAGGAAAGCCAGGAATTCATTGAAGACAACACTGGTCTGAGTGCCCACCATAAAATGAACCAGTCATTTAGAGGGAGAGGCTGAAGGGATGCAGGGTCCATCCATTGTGTAAAGCGAGCTTTCAAAATGAAGAGAAAGTTCAGGAGAGTCAAAAATGCATCCTGAAATGGAAATAATCACAATTAAAAAATTTTAAAAAAACAATTAACAAATACTACTTACCCTTCTGCTATTGCTATACCTCCCACTGAATATACCTTCCCCTCCTCGGTGGTTCTGGTCCCATTTTAACACATTCCAGAATGATGACCTCTCCATAATATACCCTAAGTCATGTTCTGCCCATTCTAACTTTTCTTCTGCCATATGCGTTGACTATGGAGATCAGTATCCTACTACATTTCACCAAACCATGACAAGCATAATTCCCCAGACAGTGTGTAGGAAGAAGGTAATGAGTCAGATTGCATCCTATCCCCCTGAGGTATACCTCTTTCAGGGGCCCAAATCTGTTCTGACTTCAGGAATCTGTGAGCCAAGAACATAATGATGAAGAAAAACTGATTTTAATAAAGAAACAAATTTCTCTAAGACCATGAAATGGCCCCAAACCCAAACACTGAATGGTGAGTTCCAAAGCAATGTCATCTTTTGAGGGAACGGCTATTTCATTTGTTTCAGTGTATCTCCAACATCTAGGAAAGTTCCTAACAAAAACCGTTCTAGATTTTCAATAAATGTCTATTGCATTAAATTGAATTTAGCTACCTGAAATTTTTTTTCCTGAAAAACAAATCCCAAGTGCTTATGATCAAAACAATATTTTCTAAACTTTTTAGTTCTACAATTGACTTTGGATTACATTGATGGAACATAAGAGATCTGGGAATTTAGAATAGTCACAGGTATAAATGGGGGAAGAAAAGTGAAACAAACTAAATTTCATTCTTCAAAATAAATGCACAATGTCATCTTCCATTAAAATTTTCCTTTGGTGTCTGTAATCTGGAAATGAATCTGGAATCTCAAAGTCTGTGTCCATTAAATGCAAATACTAGCAGGTCCTAAGAAGCTGGGAAATCTCTGAGGAGGGTCCAGTGATAGCCTTCATTACAGTCTACTGTGCTCCAATCCCCCTCCTTGACCATCTAGCTTCCTTCTAAATTCAGATCAAATCCTATTTTTCTATAAGATCCTTTTCTTGGTCACCCCACCATTCTTCCCCCACTGCCTTTCTTGCTCATATTACCTTAGTATACCCTTTACACAGAATGTATGTATCTACAGACATGTTGTCTATTCTATTACAAGATATGTTCTTGGAGGTCAAGGATTGTGGCTTTTTTTTGTTATTTCTCTTTGTAGCCCCAATATTTAGTTCATTGTGTGACACATAATAAGTGCTTAATAAATGCTTGCTGACAGATTGTCATACAGAGAATTAACTAAGAATATAGAGGCTCTTCCCAAGAAATTATGCCATCAGGAGGATAACTTTTGAGTTATAGCAGTTCATGAAGGTCTGAGCTCAATAGGAGGGATCATGACCTGCAACAGTGGAGGAAATATCCACATGGACAAAAAACATTAATGTTTGGAAGCATACAAGTATGTAACAATATTTTCAAGAGAAAAATGATACTAGTACCTAAATTTCCTCCTGGAATTTATAATATAATTAAAAAAGACACAAGAAGCTTTGTGGAACATAAGAATTCTCTGAAACTCATTTTAGGAAATACTGAACAGAAATTTTTATTATGACAATGACATAAACGAATATGGAACATTGGGATGGTTTTTACCATCCTTTCCATAACATTGAAATATTCAGTTAGAGCTACTAAAGTTCTAGATAATGAACTAGTTCATTCGGCTATGGTTTAATTCACTGAAAGTCAGGAGGGCAGTGAGAAAGGAAGGCAGATGTGAGCACCCTGTGTTGACCCTGTCTCCTTGGTGTTGTCCAGAAAGCAATGGAAACACTTTTCATTGTTGGGAGAAAATCATCTTTAAATATTAGTGATGGCCCTTGCATCTCACTCCCTCAAGTACCTACTGCTCGAGTTGCTACTTCAAATGTCCTCCTCCTCTCTCTTCTTTCTTCTTTTCTTTCTCTCATTACTCCTCCTCATGTCTATTGAAATGTGACCTAGAGAATAGGGACTATTTTTTATATTCTCAGGACTTAGCGCCATGCCTGGCCCATAGTGGATGCTTAATGAATTCTCACTGACTGACGAATTGTCTTATCCTATCCTTTTTTCTCCATTTTCTCCTTTTCTTTTTTCCTACATATATATTTTCTTTCTTTTGTTTTTCCTCTCCTCCCTTCCTCTCTTTCTCTGTCTTTGTCTCTCTGTATCTGTCTGTCTCTGTCTTTGTCTCTATCTCTCTGTCTCTCTCTCTCTGTGTGTCTGTGTGTGTGTGTCTATCTCTCTTTCTGTCTCTTACTCTCTGTCTCTCTCTCTGACTTTTGTATCTCTCTCTGTCTCTCTTTATGTCTCTTTCTCTGTCTCTCCCTGTCTCTCTGTCTCTCTCTCTGTCTCTCTCTCTGTCTCTCTCTCTCTCTCTCTCTGTCTCTCTCTGTCTCTCTCTGTCTCTCTCTCTCTCTCTCTCTCTCTCTTACTCTCTCTTTTCCTGTGTCCATCTCTCTCACACACACAAATATTTCTTCCTTCTTTTCCTTCTCTTCCTTTTCTCTCATCTTTCTCATTTCCTTTGCCAACTTCTCTCTCCACTTTCTTTCTTCCTCTTGTTTGTCCTCTGATTCTTCTTCTTCTCACTTTTCCCTCTTCCTTGACACTTCTCTTTTTCTCCTGTTTCTTCTTTTCTTCAAAGAGACAACCTAACCTTAACTTCTACATGTCTAAAGGAAAAAAACCTCAACTCTTTATTTCCTCATCTAAAAAAAAGAATCGTCTCTATTGTTGTTTTAAAATTTTATTTAAAAATAAATTCTATTGATGCTTTTTGTCTTTGTAGCATGAGCATTTCCCACCCATCCTTCTAGCTTAACTCTCTCTTAAGGTTTAATTGGGCCAAAACATACAATATAAATGGCATTTGACAGTGTCTTCAATTTTCTGTCAAAATGGTGTCCTGCTTCTCTCCTTTGATTGAAGGGATAGAACATTTGTAAACCTCAAAGATTGGTGAAGGGTTTTAAGGTCACAAATGAATCAGAAAGGTATTTGAAAGAACATTGAATTTGTTTTTTTTATATTTTTATTAATACTTTTTATTTTCAAAACATATGTATGGGTAATTCCTAAACATTAACCCTTACAAAGCTTTCTGTTACAAATTTTCCCCCCTACTCCCCACCCCTCCCCTAGATAGCAGGATATCCACTACATGATAATTATGTTAGAATACTTAAGAAATCGAATATATGTAATAGTTATTGCATCATTTTTTGTGCAGGAGAAATCATATCTACAAGAAAGAATAATCCGATAAAGGAAATACAATGCAAGCAAACCTCAATAGAGAACATGAAAATGTTATGTTGTGGTCCACATTTCACATCCCTCTCTCTAGGTGTATATGGCTCTCTTCACCGAACAATTGGAACTGGTTTGAAGCATTTCATTGTTGAAGAGAGTGATGTCCATTAGAACTGATCCTCATATAGTATTGTTGTTGCCGTGAATAATGATCTCCTGGTTCTGCTCACTTCACTGAGCATTAGTTCATGCAAGTCTCTCCAGGCCTCTCTGAAATCGTCCCATTTCTTACAGAGCAATAATATTCCATAACATTCATATACCATAATTTTATTCAGCCACTCTCCAATTGATGGGCATCCACTCAAGTTTCCAGTTTCTAGCCACTACAAAAAGAGCTGCCACAAACATTCTTGCACATGTGGGGCCCTTTCCTTCTCTTATGATTTCTTTGGGATATAAGCTCAATAGAAACATTGCTGGGTCAAAGGGTATGCATAGTTTGATAACTTTTTGAGCATAGCTCCAAATTGCTTTCCAGAATGGCTGGATCTGTTCACAGTTCCACCAACAATGCATCAGTGTCCCAGTCTTCCCACATCCCCTCCAACATTCATCTTTATCTTTTCCTGTCATTTTAGCCAATCTGACAGGTGTGTAGTGGTACCTCAGAGTTGTCTTAATTTGCATTTCTCTGATCAGTAGTGATTTGGAGCACCTTTTCATATGATTATAGTTTTAATTTCCTCATCTGAAAATTGTCTAAGAACATTGAATTTGTACCCAGAGCTCAAAATCTGTTTCCTATTAATTCAATGACTTTGGGTGATTCATTATGTCCTTTTATTCTCATTTCTAAAATTGGGATGATAGTGATGCTTGATTTACCTATTTCTCAAAGTTGTTGTAGAAAAAGCACTTCCAGGATTTAGCATAGTACCTGGTACAGAATAGGTGCTTAATATTATTGATTTATTGATTGGAATGTAAAGTACTGAAACAAAGCACCAGATATTAGAGCCTGGGCAGGTCTCTGCCCTCTGTGGAATGACCTGTCCCTTGCCATCATGGGCATGTTTGGACAAGATTTATTTCATAGCAAATTGCTAATTTACAGGCCACTTAGTAGGATGATTTCATCATCATTATTTATGTAAAAATTGGATTTCAAAATCACCAATATTGCCTTATTGCCTTATTGACTGTGTTTTGTCATGGAGAGCATGAAAAGACAGGGGAGGGGGGATTTACGGGAGGAGGGTTGTAAGAAGATCCTGGGATGATTTCAGTTCAATTTTAGCCAATGAAGTTGCTTAACCTGAATGGAGGTTGCAAGACTTGCTTGCCTTCCAGGGAAGGTTTTGCACTAATCTTCCCAGAAGCCTGTTTCCTGTTGCAATTGCACTTGAGTTTTGTAGTTTCAAAGTAAGACTGGGAGTGTTCAAAATTGGTACTTCCTTCATTGTGTGTTCCTCCCTCTTGCCTAGGGCCATGCAACCTGACATCCCCATTGGGTTCCCTGCTCAGTTGTACTAGGAATTGAAGTGACATATTTGCAATTAAAGGGTGATGTCAGTTGATACAATGCCACAGACATAAGTTAAGTATTATTCCTTAGAACAGAAGCTCAAGATTCAGTGCAAAGAAAAAAAAAAGGTTGGTAGTGGTCCAGGGACCTGACTCACTTGGACTTTGGTGAGCTTCCCAGCTAGCTAGAACATGTTGGAGCTTTGGAAGCTTCTTCCTTTTACACTAAAGAAGCGAAAACTGAAAACGAATATCAGAATAACACCACACCAGACAGTAAACCATTACTTTACTGTTTAGGGGCTCTGCCAGCTTTCCTTCTGTTAGCTGAAAAAGCAATGAAATTCTCCTATATTTCTTTCTCAGTCATTCATTCACAGAATCATCATGGAAAGTAGGAATTTCAAAGCTTGGTGGGAAATCATAGGATACATTCTGAATAGAAATCCTTTCCAGAATCTCTGGCAAGGAGATGTCTAGCCTCTGCCCAAAAACATGAAGTGATAAGGATTTCATCATCTCACCAAGCAGTTTGTTCCAATAGAATATTCTTCTTCCTCACCTCCAACTTCTGGCTTCCTGGTTTCCTTTATAACTCAGCTCAAAGCTTGTTGTGTATAAAATTAAATCCTTCCTGGACCATCTCTGCAACTGTCTAACCTGTATCTAGCTTGTAGGCACATAGTTATTTATATGGTATCTTCTTCCATTAGAATATGTGCTTCCTGAGGGCAAAGACCTATTTTGGTCTTTTCTTGTATCTCCAAAACTAAATACAGTGCCTATTAATATAGTAAGCACTCATTAAATGCTTGTGACTTTCCTCTTAATGTTGAGACTTTTCCCTTTAAGATTAACTCCAATTCAAGTTATAAAAATAATAGTAATAATAATAACTAGCACATGTAATATCAACTATATGCCAGGCACCGTGCTAAATGCAACAACAACAAATAACTAACTTTTATGTAGTGCCTACTACATTATGTTTATTCAGTCATTTTAGTCACGTCCAGCTCACCACAATTCATTTTAGAGTTTTCTTAGCAAAGGTTGGAAGTGGTTTGGTCTCCAGTTCATTTTACAGATAAGGAATTGAGGCAAATAGCATTAAGTAACTTACCCGAAGTCACACAGGTAGTAAGTGTCTGAGGCTAGATTTGAACTCATGAAGAGAGATGGTCCTGATTCCAAGTCCAGTGCTCTATCCAATTTGCCATCTAGCTAATGCCTTTGCCAGGCATTTTTCTAAATGCTATGATAATAATAATAACAATAACAATAATAAGTATTTATATAGGGCCTACTATGTTCCAGGAATTGTGCTAAGTGCCATAAATAATAATAATGATGATGATGATGATGATGATAAATAAAAACAATTAACATTTGTATGGTACCTAAAAATGCTAGGCACTATCCTAAGCATTTTATGATTATTATCTTATTTGATCCTCACAGCAACCCTAGGAGATAAATACTGTTATTTTTCCCATTTTACAGATAAGGAAACTGAGGCAAACAGGTCAAGTAAATGACTCAGGATCACACAAGTAAGCATCTGAGGTCACATTTGAACTCAGGTCCTCCTCCACTCCCAGCAGTCTATTCATTATACCACCTAATTCCCTAATAGGAACTTAATAAATGTTTGTTGAGTTATGATTAAATATTGGAATTTTTCTTTACAAGCAGCTGTAAAAAAAAAGACAGGGAGAAGGCATTAAAAAATGTACATGATAACTTTATTATATATTTAAAAGGATTAGCAAATTGTACATAATAGATTTACAGGTTCATATGAAAATATATTTTTATTATATACTAGTTATGAAAATACTTGGTTTATTCCATAATTTTTTTTTACAAAAACGGAGGGGCAGAACAAAAAGCAGCTACAATCTGCCTCTTTGCCACTTCAAAATCTTCTATAGAACATCCATTTAAATCATGTCCCTTCTAGTTTTAATTCCTCTTGTGACATAGGCCATTCTGGCAAATCTCTCCTTCTTCATATGTTGTAAAGTGCCAATATCTTACACAAAACAAACAATAAAAAATAGCTTAAAGGTGCTCTGCCCAGGTGAGAAAACAATAGGCCTATTAGCTCTCTCCTTCTAGACACTAATAAGCACTAGTATCACATAGCACTTTGTGTTTGAAGAGTACTTTACAAATATTATCTTATTTATTCCTCATAATAATCCTAGGAAGTAGTTATTTTGCTTATTCCCATTTTGCAGATGAGGAAACTGAGGCTGATAGAGTTTCAGTGACTCATCTAGGTCTCACACAATTCATAAGTGACTGAAGACAGATTTGAACTCAGTTCTTCCTGATTCCAGATTCTACACTCTATATTCACAATATATATTCATTGCACTTAGCTAAGCTGGAAGTTCATATCTCACTATTGATCCAAATAAGGATGCCTTCTCCCCAAAAATATTTTTCAGATGACCCTTCTTTTCTTCCTCCTCTTCTATCCTTGTGTGTTTGATTTTTTAAATCCACATTTTAAAATTTAAATCCACATTAAATCCACATTATCCTTGTTCCATTTCACCTTTTTTTAAGGTTTAATTCTTTCCTCAAGAATATCTTTGCATCTTCATATGTTAATTCATTCTTCCGTATTTGCACACTTCCATGTTTCACACTTGTTACTTGCATGCAAAATTTTGTATTATGATATTACATGTGTTACATACATATTACAAACATGCTACATAGCATATTATATATAATTATGTTATTATATATCCCAGCACAGAATATAGTGACTTCTTTCTTTTATGTGAAATTTTGATCATGACATATATTCATTCCAGTTTAAATTTTTTGTGTGTATATTTGTGTGCATGTATGTGTGTTTATGATTCTAAGTGTTCACATTATAGTATAGTATAAAGATTAGGAATTTGAAGTTTTAGGCTTAAATTCTATCTCTGCTACTTCCTAGATCTTTTACTATATTCAAATGTCTTTACCTTTCTTGGTTCCTTCATCTGTCAAATGGGAATAATGCTATCTACTCTCTTTACCTTGCAGGATCACGGTGAAGAAAAAGCTTTTTATTGTAATTGGCTATAAAAGTACAAGGTAGTAACAGAATTGTCTTCATCTTTGCTACATGGAGGAAAAAGTAATTATTGGGAGACAATCTATTTCTATTCGCTAGGCCTCCCAATCCAAGGGGAATACTGGCAATGCATTATGTATTTGTAAAAACAGATAAACAAAAAGTAATGTGCCTATATGGAAGCCTAGAAAAAAATACCCAAATGACTCTATGCTAGTGTTTTGCATGATTGTAATTTTGTAAAAATATGTAATTTAGGAGAGAGACAATATGGCAGCTCTGCCTGCACTGAGAACATGGTTATATTTCTTACTTATCCGTGAAATAAATTATCCTGAGCAAATCCCAACTGCAGATAAGTCCTTCTCCATCTGTTTTTCTACAAAAGAAAAACAATGAAAATTGCCTTCACACAACAATTACACAACTGAGTCTGGAGTTATAAATTTATAGGAGAAGGAGAAAGGGTATTTTTAATGGGTTTTGGTTAAGAGCCAAAGATTCTTAAATAAAAATTCTCTCGAAGTGCTGCAATAAACAGATGACGATTAAACTTAAACAGTCGTCAAGTTAAGTTAAATTCAATTTAACTTAAATATTTATTAGGAGTGAAAGCAAACATAAATGAACAAAAACAAAATCTTGATTCCTCAATTGTCTTCTCTCTTTCCCACAATGTATCTTTGACTGTTCGGAGGCAATTTGGAGGTTTTATTAACTGGTACCAGAAGGGTTTTGCAGTCAAATCCATTCCAGAGAAGAATTCATTTGTAATCTTATGAAATGGGACCCAACTCAGAGCCAAAAGGGTTAAAATGAAAACATGGAACTTAGGAATAAGGTTGGATATGAGTGGGGTGAGAGGGAGTAATGAAGAGAAACAGTTGGCAATGCAGAGATATTTATCTGGAGAAATACAGATCACCTGGACAGGTAGCAACAAGTCAGCTTTTGGTAAAGGAAGCAGAGATTCTTGGATGAATGGGCTAGCATCATCCTCCAACATAAGCAGACCTGTGTTATGTTTTTAGTAGGTGTAGAGGCAGATAGAGACCAATGGAGGACAAAAGGCCTTGGATACCTAGAAGACACTACTCCACTCTTGAATTTTAACACTCGGAACAAAGACTGCCTGTTCCATTCCCCTAACTCCTTGAGTTTAAGCTTTCAGATTTCTACTCTCCATACTTAAATAGTTTGGGGGAAGGATTGAATTCAAATAACTTTTAAAAGAAAAAAAGTTGGTTAAATTCAGTTAAGGATTTTCAGGACAGTTGATTGGTTGATTTTATACACGGATGATTTAGCCAGATTTGGTTTTTTAAACGATTGTGTTTCGTTTAAAAAAAGATTTTAAAAACCCATTTAATATCAAACAACTAAGTGGAAGTCCTCCTCTGAGAAGCTCCATTGTGGTTTGGGGGTGACCCTGGGTTCTTCGAGGCTATGCCAGCCAAGAGCAAGTTTTGGCAGGCCTTGTCAAGCTGGAAAGGCTTCAATGAAAAGCCCAGCAGTGGATGAGGTTTATTATCTGAGGATCAGTCTGTGTGGAGAATGAAGTAGAGAGTCTCCTCACCAGGAGTCTGGTGATAAAGGGAGATGTTTGCTTTTTACTCCCCATAACTACCATCAGAGTCCCCTGCCCTTTAACTGTCATGGTTCCACAACACCATATAGATCAGCTAAACAGAGAAGACAGAAGGGCTCACGGGCCCCAGAGGGAATGGTTAGAATTCTCTTCTATGGAAGAGGAATGACCAAAGATAATGCTCATCCCAGAGGCTAGACCCAGGTTCAAATGCACATCTAGGTAGAAGGCATTGCCAATAGAACAGGAGCTGCTCACCTGTCATCCATCACTGCCCAAATCTTTGTTATACTTTTAGGACTCACCAAGTTATGGCCAATTTTATGTTTAAGCACTTCCTGGTTAAACACATCTTATAGGGGAACATGAACCCAGTTACAAAGGCAAAACCCCCTAACTGTAATGCTCCACCATGATAAAAATTCCCATGGCTCTCTTGCTCTCCTCTCCTTCCAAAATGCTCACCTCCAACATCACAATATGAAAGAGTATCTAACTCCAGTCTTGGGTTCTCTTTCCCTGTTTTATTAAGCTATCTATAGGCAAGAGACAGAGAGACAGAGACAGAGACAGAGGCAGAGAGACAGAGACAGACAGAGACAGACAGAAAGAGATGGGGGGAAGGGGAGTGGAGAGGGAGGCAGAGACAGAGAGATAGAGAGACAAAGAGAAAGAGAGGGAGGGTGTGGAAGAGAGAGGGAGAGAAGGAGGGATTAGAAGGGAAGGCCCGAAAGAAGAAAAGGGAGGAAGAGAGGGCCCAGAAGAAGAAAAGGAAGGAAGGAAGGAAGACTAATATAATAATAATAAATAAACAGAAGATTTGGAGGCATCTGAGCTCAGCCACTTACTATTTGACTTTGTTTATGGCCCTTAACTACTTTAGACCTCAGTTTACTCATCTGGAAAATTGAGGTGGGGAAGAATCTTGGATTGGATGAACTGTGATGTTCCTTTCAGTTCTACATCAGGGATGTTGTGATATTGTATTTAGGGCACAGCAAATAGTTCAACTTGCTATAGACAATAGGAAGTAGGAATGGCAAACAGCAAATAACATTGTAAGTAGGCTTGGAGGGAAGGAAGAAAGGAGAGGAGAAGGAAGGGAGGGAGGGAAAGAAAGACTATATTCTTATAGCTATTAGCAGCAGCTCTTGCTCCATTATTCTTGAGTGTTCCAAAAGTCTTAGGAAACAAATCTATACTAAGGATTTTAAACGAATTCAGTAAGTTTGAAGTATTTTCAGGAGTGAGTGTCATTTAATGGAGACTCTCATACTGCCTAAGTATTACTTAAGAAGACTGAACAGTTAGCACTTTAAATATAAACTGTATATGTGTCAAGTTAAGTCAGGTTAACTAAGCACCTACTATGTAGTATGAATGGGACGAAGTCTTGGGGATCAAAAGAAAAGCACCATTTAACAGAAATCGGGAAAGTTGTACTACACTTCTAATAACCCATCTTTTCTGCCATAGCCTTCTTGGATATGACATTCTCAAAAAATATCTATTAATGTTCTGATGGCTATGATCTATCCTTGTTTTAAACACCAGTTAATTGAGTTAATGAGAATATGGCAGGAACAGAGAAAGCACAAGAAAAAGCAAACAGGCAGAAAATATGGCCCAACAAATAGAGGATTTGGAGGCATCTGAACTCAGCCACTTACTGTCTGTTTGACTTTGTTCATATCTCTTAACTACTCTGGGTCTCAGTTTACTCATCTGGAAAATTAGGGGGAGCGATCTTGGACTGGATGAACTGTGAGGTTCTTTTCAGTTCTACAACTGGAATGCTGTGATATTGTGTTTAGGGAACAGCAAAGAGTTCAACTTGTTACAGACAACAGGGAGTAGGAATGGTAGACAGGAAATAAGGTTATAGGTAGAATGGAATTAGATTGGAAGGAATCTGGTCTTTATTAGGGCAATGGGGAAAAGAAGGAGAATTAATGATTTTTTTTTTTTGAACAGAGAAATGATGTACACATACCTGAGTGCCAGGAAGTCAAATTTGACAATGATGTGGAGGTACAGGGTTAAGAGTCTGGGACCAGGGTTCCTGTATTTATATATTATCTCAAGCTGCTATATTCACTGCCTCCACTTCTCCTGTCGCTCACTTCTCAAACCTTTGTAGTTTTTCCTTAGAAATCATCATTTGACTGAAATGATTCTCTGCACAGTTGCCAGTAATTTCTTAATTGTTCAAATTGATTATCTTATCCTTCTCTGCCCATCCTCTACATGCAACAGTATTGGCCACTTTCTCTTCTCTCTTTCCTGATCATCCCTGCTCTCTCCTGGCTTATCCCATCCATCTGGTCCCTTCTCAGTCTCTTGTGCTCAGTCTTGGTTTATTCAGATCATGCCTTCTACCTGTACAGATTCTCTAGAGCATTGTCCAAACTCTTTCTTTTCTTTCTACTGTCTTCCTGTTTGGGAACTTATTATCATGCCATTATCTCTAGGATAATGATTCCTAAATCTATCCAGCCCCAACCACTTCCCTCAGCTTCAATCCTGCATTACCAATTATCTATTAGATATTTTAAAATTAATTTCCTGGATATATCTCAAAGTCAATATGTCCAAAAGAAAACTCATTCTTCATCCCTACCTACCAACATACTTCATTCCTAAATTAACCCATTTCTGACAGACCTCCCGATTTTCCCCATCACCCCAGTTCATAACTTTGATTCTTCACTCTTCCTCATGTCATATATTCAAACATTGACCAAAACCTGACGTTTCTCACTGTCTCTACAATGCATCTCATAATTTATTACTTATATTATTTCACAACCTCCCAATTGGTCCACTGACTCAAGTCTCTTCCCATTTTAGTCTATTCTCCACACTCTTGCTACAGAGATTTTCCTTAAGTGATTCAATAAACTCTAGTGACTTCCTATTGCCTCCAGAATCAAATATAAATTACTAGACTTATCTTTTAAAGCCCTTTACAACCTGGTATTGACCTCTTTCCAGCCTCATTATATATTACTCCCTCATCCCATATCCTGTGATTTTCTATGTTCCCCATATGTGACATTTCAACTCTTGTCTCCTTATTTTTATACTGTCTATGCTATAGACCTGGGGTGAACTCTGTTCTCACCTCCACCTTAGATAACCTCTCTCTTCACTCCAGATGCTGCTTGAAACATTTCTTTCTACATGCAATATTTCTCAGTCACCCTCCTTTAAATCACCTTACAATTGATGCAAAATTTATAATACAGGTGATACAATATAATGCAACTAATTTGTATTTTATCACTATTTTGTTTAATATAAACTCATTTTTGTCTATCTCTCTCCCATCTCACTTCCCCTTCTAATGTAAATCCCAGTTGACTTTCTCTCCCCCTTCCTTTGTCTCTCTCTGTCTCTCTGTTTCTCCATCTCTGTTTCTGTTTCTGTCTCTCTGTCTATGTCTCTCTGTTTCTCTCTCTGTCTCTCCGTCTCTGTCTCTGTCTCTCTCTCTCTGTCTCTCTCTGTCTCTCTCTCTCTCTCTCTCTCTCTCTCTCTCTCTCTCTCTGTCTCTCTCTCTCTCTCTCTCTCTCTTTCTCTCACACATAGGCTATATGACAGTTTGACTTGGAATCATGAAGACCTGAATCTAATTTCTCCCTCTGTTAAATACTAGCTAGGTAACATTGGATGACTTACTTAAGCTCTCAGCCCTTCCAAGCTACTCTTTCAGAGTATAAAGTACATACTATTTATTCATATGCATTGGTATAAGAAGTTTGCACACTGGAAATTCCCCCAAGAGTGATATGACAGGTCATATCCTAAATAAATAATCACTTCTACTAAGTGAAAACAATTGTTCCCTTTTCAGATTCTCACAACACCTTTCCTGATCTTACCTTAATATTTATTGTACTCAACATCCTCCCCTGCTCTACTCCTTATCACTCAATCTCTTAACCCTATCTTCTTCAGCAATTATATTGTAAGCCCTTTGAAGGTAGAACTTGAATTGTCTCTGTCTTTGCATTCCCAGACCCAGTCCAAGGTCATGTATACAATAGGCACATAATAAATGGGTATTAACAATGTTGAAAAGCAACGCATAGATATACCTATACATAATTCGCATTAACATTTTGCTTGTGTGCCTTTCTACACAACTTTGTAACCTGCAGCTATGAGTTGACCAAAAGAGTAGCCACACCTGCAGACACACAGACTGGAGGCGCCTACCCTCCCCCCTTAGCATGGATTGCCCTTTCTGCTAATTCCATCAATATCCTAAATAAATAATCAAGCTGTAAAACATAATTGAACAACAGAAAATAAAGCACAGACAATGGAAGTCAGGGGATGACAAGTGTATTGGAAATCCCCATCATCCATCATGCCGTCAAGACTGTTGAGACATCGGCTGCCTAAAAGGCTCTCTCTGACTCATCTTGGCAGTGCAAACCAAAGCAGAGGCTTTGGCTTGGCAGGACCTGACCCCAGAGCCCCCAAGCATAATGATTGTTAACTGGGATGTTCCTTAATTCCATGTGTTAAGATGATTCCTATGCTAGGAGGGACAACTGATGTTTTTGTTTATTGTATTAACTTTCTAGTGACTTCTGTTTCGTTTGTTTCTGTCTAGGGAGACTCATAAGGTAAAAGGACTCCTAGAGATAATCTGAGCCAATACCCCCATTTTATAGATAAAGAAATTAAGGGGCAGCTAGGTGGCACAGTGGATAGAGCACCAGCCCTGAAATCAGGAGGACCTGAGTTCAAATCTGGTCTCAGACACTAAACATTCCCTAGCTGTATGACCCTGGGCAAGTCACTTAACCTCAATTGCCTAAGCAAAAAAAAAAAAAAAAACAAACAAACAAAAAAAAAACAGAAAGAATTTTGCTCAAGCTCACATAGCTAATAAATGGCAGGGCTTGGACTCAAGATTCATTTCAACTAAATTCAACAATTATTAAGTATCTTCTAGGTGTAAAGCATTACATTAGGTGATATACAAAGAGAAAATTGAAGGTTTCTGCCCCCAGGGAGTTTACATTTATTGAGGAGGGATAGGGATATACATACATTACAAGAGTTGGGCTTATGTGAAACAAATTTAAACTTGGAAGATTGACTCCCAAATCAACAATACTTTGACTCATTATACCCTTACTCAGAACTCCCTCTGGAGAATCTCTGAATACAGTTTATGCATAACTTAAATAAAGGTCATGTCCAGGTCTAGGTAAAAGGTTTCTTAGATACTATACAAGTGTTCAAGGAAGCAATACATATCACATATAAGACAGTTATGGAAAAATGCAAAGACACATAAAATATCTTCTAGGATCTCATAAACAATGCAAAAACATGAAAAAGCATATAATATTCCATAAAATTGATACAATTCTCCTCCTTTTCTGGCAAGTCCCACTTTATCCAGGGACTCGTGGAGTGCCCTTGACTCATAGAGAAACCAATGGTTTAGTCACTCCTTCAAAAAGAAACAAAATTGGGGTTGCTAATGAGACAACCTCTTGGTAATAATTTCTGTTTTTTACTCAGAACCCTATTTAGTCCCAGAATTCACAGCACCTTCTTGTGAACTGGATTCTTCTCACAAAAGAAACATACCTGTGGCTACTAGACAGGTAATTATTTTCCCATTAGACTTGAACCATCCACCATCTTCAAGGAAACACCTTGGAGCATGTTCCTGCTTTACTTTAAATGTTACAATTAAAATCCTAAACAAAGGTTCAGAACTTTATAAGCTCAACAAATTGATCAGGAAACTCCTTTAATCAATCAGTTCTCTATAAGTAACTAGAAGTTAATTTGAAAAAAGAGAGAATATTAACTCAGAATCAGGAAACATTTCAAATAAGAGGTGATGCCTGAGATGAATTTTGAGGAAATGTAGGGAGTCTGTGAGGTAGACTTGACATCCATACAGTTACTCTGCCCCAAAGCAACTCTCTCATACAGGTTCTAAGGGTGTTTCTTCCTATTGCACTTTACAAGCCCCTACCAATAAGCCTCTACTTAACAGTTAACTAGTTGACTCAATAAGTTCAAATCAAAGGTTTACTAAGAAGATCTAGTGAGAAAGTAAGAGTAATTACAAAACATCACATACACACACACACACATACCCCCTAAAAAATTATGGGAAGTGTGGGCCCTAAATCAAAGTGTGATGGTAGAGAGGCAAATATGGAAGAAGCACATGTGGCCAAGATAACACATGTCTCTACTATTGCAGAATCTCCACGTCCTTCCTTTCCTCAGGGAGTCCTCATATTCCCCCCAAGCAGAGTTTCTCTACCAAGCAGGTGGCTCAGCTTCATCCCTCTCTTTCACTGTTCTCAATTGCCTGGGCTAGCTGTCTCTTGAGTACAAATGTCTCTTCTGTGCTATCAGTGGATACTCTCTTTGAAGCTAGCCTCTATGTATCTATGGGATGTTCAGGAAGGACTGGCACCTCTGGTGTGAGAGCTCAAGCTATTCATCCACTTTTGATGTCTATCTCATTCATTTAAGTGTCATCTAATGACTTCAAGAAGCTATCACATGCACAACAGCCATAACTCAGTAAAACTGCCTCTGTAAATGGGTTAAACCAGGTTGAGGGTAAGCAAAAGGTCTCAAACCCATTGGGGAGTTAAGGGGAGTGTCTATGCCAAGGCCATGAAGATTTCACTGGCAGAAGGAACAGATGGGAACAACTTGTTCCAAAACCCATGGAAGTGTCTGAAGCAGATACTGAGGAAAAGTTAAATTTTGGTCAAACATCAAAAATAGCAAGGTCATCCACTGCATCCCAAGCCATTTCCAGTCATCTTCACTTTTGTCTTGTCACTTAACTTTGATGACTCAGAAAGAGAGATCAAAGCTCATGATTTTGTGCCATTCTACCTCACTTAAATCCAGTTTGCAAGTCAGGATATAATCCCCTAATATCACTGGTCCTCTTTGAAATGAAGGATGAACAACTCTCAGTGTGTCTCTTCTTCCTGATAAAAGCAACTTCTTTTAGGAAGAAAGGATTTCAGCATCAAGATTTTATGACCAATAGGGAGTAAGGAAGAGAGAAAATCCCTTCCTCCTAGATGTCCTCTGATATAGGTGCAGAGGTCACATGCCACAAAACTCCTTCCAGACTTGACTCACCTACACTGATTTGAACTGTGTTGACCCACTCTAGGGCTGACAGGTTTAGTTCTTCTAAAGGTCTCCAGGGGAATGGTCAATTATCAGCCAGCCAATCCCAAACTCCCCTTCCAATTCAATCAATTAACTTGTTCATACTTCTTAAAGGAATGACCAAGCATGGTCACATTTTTTACAGTTAATTTTACACCTCATTAACATAGTAATACCTCATTACCTTTCTTACCTGCCCTTTGCTTTCTGTGACTATATTAACCAGTTGTGGGGAGAAGGGAGACAAGAAGGTGAAACTCAATAGATTGAAATCCAGTTTCACACTCCTTCCAACCTCCCAGGCATGAAGTATATAGTCTGTGTGAACACACAGAGGTCAGACATTAGAAATGGAGTTCTGAATTTAGGTAATAGCTAGTAGACCAGTTTGATTTCCAGATAGGATGCATGAATGGAAACAATATGAAATATGTTTGGAAAGAAAATTTGGAGTGAGATTAAGGAGGGCCTTAAATGTCAGGCTGAGGAGTTTGTAGTACATCTTAGAAGCAATAGAGAACCACTAGAGATTTTTGAATGGGAAGTGATATGATTAAATCTGTGCCTTAGAAAGATATTTTGGTAGCTATATGGACAATTTATTGGAGAGAGGAAAGACTGAAAGCAAGAATATTATTAGGAGGCTGTAGCAAAAATCCAGGTAAGAAGTAATGAGTGCCTGAGCTATGGTTGTAACTGAATCAAGACTGAGGGATATACATGGTAAGGTGCTTTGGAGGTAGAATCAACATGACTTGGCTAATGTTTCTATATGGGTGTGGGGAGATAGGATGGAGCTGTATGAGAGAGAAGAGGAAAGGGTAACTCCAGTCACATGGTCATATGTGTGTGACTAAAAAGACACTGGTCTCACATATAAAAAGGGAAATTTGGTATATGGTCAAGATTAGAAAAAAAGTTGTCTTGTTTTTTACATTCTGAGTTTGAGATGCCAAGTGGGGCACCTTCACTTTGATCGTACTGATATCATCCTCCACTATCCCATTATTCACCTCACTTTTTGATGAAACTTCTCTTCTCCTTTTTAAGGCCAACTTTTCTCCAATCCTTGACCCCAATCCCATCCTGTCTTCTATAATATATTAAACTTCTCTTCTATCATTCCCATTCTCTCTAATATTCAATCTCTCTTTTTCTCCTGGTTCCTTCCTTACTCTCTTCAAACATTCGTAAATCTTCCCTTCTTTAAAAAAATCTTCACCAGATCCTTCAAATCCTAGATATCACTCTAGACTTTTCCAATTCTCAGATAAACTTCTTGAAAAAAGTTTCCTCTCCTTTCTCTTCTAAACCCTTGACCCTCGACCCTCAACAACACAGCTCTGACTTCTTCATCCAACTGGCTTGTTGTTTGTCCTTCATTCTCAGAGGACCATGATAACAGGAAAGTGACGCCAAGACTTTCAAGGAAATTAGATTTCATCGAGGGAGGCCTGTCACCCAACCCTCACTTGGACATTGTTTGGGTCCTGATGGCTCAGAGGGAGTATAAACAGCAATACAATTGACTAGGATCTTTCCAAAATTACTAACAATCTATGAATTGCCAAAAGTAATGATCTTCTCACAACCTTTATCTTTCATGACCTTTCTGCAGCATTTAACACTGATGAATGCCCCCTCCTGGAGAATCCCTCCTTTCTGGATTTTACTGACATCTATTTTTCTTGGTATCCTTCCAATCTGTCTGACTACTCCTCAATTGCATCTGTTAGATCATTATCAATATCACAGACCTTTAACTAGAGGCATTCACCAAGGCTCTATCCCGGGAATCAAAATTTATTTTTAAGAAATAGAATCTTCCCAGATTGTCCTCTGTTGGTCTGATTCACCTAGTATACAGCCCCAGCATTCCTTTCCTAGAATTACCCATCATATTGGCTTAGACTTCAAATTAGCTTTGCCCTACCCTTTGAATTGCTTTCTCTAATAGAAGACAAACTATTTCCACTACCTGTCTTAGCTGTACACTTCTGAAAAATAAATCTGGCACAACACCTGCTGAGGTTCTGAATGTTTCCTTGGGGTTCTCCAGGAAGTCATGTAGATCATCACCTTCCAATGTGTACCATATGCACAAGTTAATATTTTGTTAATTTTGCATCTGATACTACATGTCTTTTTTAATGTAGATGTATCCACTGGGTGAGAGTAACTTTACAAAATGATCTTTAAGAATAATAACTTTAAAAATTCAGTAAAATATTTTGACTACTCATCTTATATTTGGTATGACACTTCTGGGGTTATCTCAGCAGAGGATGCATAGGGAATAAATGATGCTCATTATTTTGGTTCATGAGGAGATTAAAGTTATTTGAGCTTTTATCTGAGCTAATAGGAAAAAAAATCTCTTCTCTCTACATATTCACATTTTGTGACCATATGTAGCTCTCATAAGTTTATTTGCCACATCAATGTAAATTGAAATATATATTTAATGTGTTTTCATATATTTAAAACAATAAGCATTTATTAAGTACCTAACATGTGCAGGAACAGATGTATGTAGATATGTATGTATATATTTATTTATGTTTGTATGTATGTATAACTAACTCTAGTCTCTTCGCCTGGCACTAGACCCACACCATCAATTGCCTATTAAATTATTTGACTCAGATATATCGTAGGCACCTCAAATTCAACACAGACAAAATAGAACCAGTTATCTTTCCCCCAAGTCCATGGCTCTTTTGAACTTCTTTATTTCTATCAAGGACACCATTACCCTTGCAGCCACCCAAGTTACTAACTTCGGAGACTTTCTCAGTTCCTTACTTTCCAATCCCCAATATACTCAATCAGTTTCAAAATCTCCTTGTTTCTGCCTCTAGAACAACCTTTTGCTCCATCCTCTTCTATCTAGGCAACCACTACCATAGACCAAGTACCTACTGCCTAAAAATACAATAGCTTCTTTTTTGTTTGTTTGTTTGTTTGCTTTTTGCTGAGGCAATTGAGGTTAAGTGACTTGCCCAGGGTCACACAGCTAGGGAATGTTAAGTTTCTGAAACCAGATTTGAACTCAGGTCCTCCTGACTTCAGGGCTGGGGCAATACAGTAGCTTCTTAACTGGGTTTTCTTGACCTCAAGTCTCTACTCTCTTCAATCCATTCTCTACACAACTGCCAAAGTGATATTCTTAAAATTCATTGAAAGGAAATAAAATGGTAGTCATGTCAAAGGAAAGTTTTAGGATTTCGTCTTCCACAGTTCCTCTAGGGTGTAAAAATTTTGGTAGAGTTATGTCAAGAACTGAAATCTTATTCTTTGAGTTCCATTCTCCCAAACTTTGTCTGCACTTTATAGATGTGTTGATAAGTGTCTAGTCTTTCAAGGTGAATTTTTCATTTTTAAGCTAAACCCAATGATTACAAGCTGAGTCCCAGATTCCAGAATACAAAAAATGCTGTAATCATTTTTATGTAAATCAATGGCCAGATCAACATTAAACCAGAAAATATAGGATCCTAGGATTTGGACCTAGAGAGGATCTTTAATAGCATCTGTTTCACTACCCTCTCATTTTATTGAAGAGGAAACAGGTCCAGAGAAGTTATATAACCTACTCAAGTTCATAGAGTAAGTTAGTAGCAGTTCTACTCTAAGCTCTTAAGAAAATACTTTGCAAATTGTAAATATCTAGAGGAGTCTGAATTTTGATATTATGATCCAGCATAGCACCTTTGGTCATTTTGGAAAAGGTAGGATTCAAGATAATAGATTAAAAATGAAGCAAAAGCATGACAAATATGGAAATATGTTTAGAAGAATTGCATATGTTTAAGCTAGATCTTGTTTGCTGTCTTGGGAGGTAGAGGAACAGAGAGGGAAAGAGAAAAATTTGGAACACAAAATTTTGCAATAGTGAATGTTGAAAACTATCTTTGCATGTATTTGGAAAAATAAAATACTATTAAAAATTTAAAAGAACCTAAAAATGAAGCAGAAACAAATAAATTTGATGCTATAGGACTTGGGAAGAAGGGGAAGAAAAATTACGAAAGAAGAAATCTTTGGTTATTAAAAACTCAAGCTTCATAATTGGACCAGTCTTGGAACTTGTTTGAGAAAATGATTTGACCTGCCAAATTTATATTTAGCCTGAACAACTGGAAATATCCCACCAAGTTACATCACAGACCACACACAAATGGTGTCAAGGGGTTTTTTTTCTTGTTTTTTTTTTTTAACAATGTCTAAGAGGTGAAGCATTTAGCCTTGCAGGAGAGTTGAATACATAAGCACACAGACATGCATGCACTCACATATACATATATAACCCAGAGAAGATAGAGTTGAGGAGAGAAAGAGAGACTTATAGATTCACAACCTTACTCTGAGAATCAACGAAAAGATGAATACAGACATCATTGAACAAATGGACAGATGCATAGACTACGGAACAGAGAAAGCCATAGGAAGAAAGGCCAAGAGAGTGGGAAAGGTTTTGGAAAGAAAAGAAAATTAATGTAATCTTCTTTGAATAGTGAGTAAGGAGGGAAGTAGTGCAAGGCTTGAAAGGCTTCCTGAATTGCAATCCATTAGGCACTTCTGATTTCTCCTGGAGGTGAAGAGATGAGAAAGGATCATCCAATTGAAGTATCAGATTTAGAGTTGAAATGGACATTAAGGTCATAGACTCTACTCTTCTCATTTTACAGATGGGGGGATTTAAACCTAGATACATTTAGTAATTTACCCAGGATTGTATAGCTAATATAATATAGATGAAACCTAGTTTCTTCTGACTTCCATCCTGCCATTAGAGCCTTCTCCAGTCTGGAAGAAAGACTTTGTCTAGCCTCAATCTTTCTGGCCTCAGCAAATTTCTTTTCTACCACTGATATCTTGAACAGACACTCTTCAATACCTAGCACAATCTCCAATTACCCTTTCCCTTACACTTATTCCTCTCAAGCACTCTCATTCCATTTATAAAAACATTTAAAATTCTTTTTCCCTGAGGCAATTGGGGTTAAGTGACTTGCCCAGGGTCACACAGCTAGGAAGTGCTAAGTGTCTGAGACCAAATTTGAACTCAGGTCCTCCTGACTTCAGGGCTGGTGCTCCATCCACTTCGCCACCTAGCTGCCCCCACATTTAAAATTCTTTAAAAACAAAAAAAAAAAAAACAAAAACAAAAAAAAAAACCTCTTAGCTTCATCTCTTCCAGTAATTTTAGTTGAAGCTTTGCCCAATTGTTTTTTCCTCCTAATAAACATTCCTGGTAATTGTTTTAGAATCATTCTTTTCTTCCATGTTCGTGTCTTGAATGCCCCAGTCACCATAACAATTCATTATGATGGTTGAATTTTTATTTTACCCATTCTTCTAGCTTACTTCTGACTTGAAATTCAGTGTTAGGAATGAGCTCTGTCACACTTCTGGTAGGAAAGTCTAAGCTGTTCATGTTGCTACTTTCTTAGGGTCATCGAATGTTGTGTTATTCCAGAGTCAAAGGCACCAAATGGGGACCTTCAAGCTTTCAATGGTATCAAAGTGGTCTGATCCAGGAAACCCTAATAACTGTCCCCCACTCCCCACCCCTTGTACTGAACTCTGGGAGTTCCTGTCTGTATTTGTGTGGGGGGACTGCTGCTAGGCTCTGTTCTTATCAACCAGCTCTCTTGGATCAGTGGCAGAATTGTAGGCTCCTCTTTGAGCTGATATTCCTGTTTTTGGTTATTCCTCTACAAATTGCACTGGAAGCTGGAAATTAGACCACACTCTGAGTCTCTGGTCTTAGCCACATTAACGTTGGCTCTTGGCTTCTGAATTTCCTCTTTTTCACTATTTTGCCCAATACCTACCAACCATGGTTGCCACTCCTGTGCAGCACGACTCTATCTTATTCTTCCCCAGAAACTGAGAAGTAAACAACAAAACTGCCAGTTTACATCCATTCCCATGACAGTGTCTTGAGGTAGCTTCATGACCTGTGGAATTCCTTATCTGATCAACATATTTTGTCATTGCAGCTTTCCTTCTGTCTTATAACTCCAAACTCATTCTTCTTCCTCATGGTGACCTTCAAATGCTACAACTCTCAGTTCTTTCTTGGGTCATCACATTAATACTGATTGTTCTCTCCTATCTTCCCCATGTTGAACCCTTGTTGAAACCAGGTTCAGTACTACACTGTCCTATTACCTGCCCCCTTTTCTCATCACTAATCACACCTTGCTAACCTTGAATTGCTCTCACCATCTGTCTTTCTCACTCCTACTCACATGCTGCTAAAGAGAGCTGAAGAAAATCACAAAATCATGCTGAATGGGTTCACCACACATTTAAAAAAATCTAATTTCAATGAAACCTCCAGTATGGCAAAGCAATCATTGTAGTTCTTCCCCTCAGATTCAATATCCCTTCTCTAAACCTTCTCATCTCTCCTTAAGCCTTTTGTGACAATTTAATTTTATTCTCATAACAACCCTAAAAGGTAGGAATCATTATCCGTATTTGAACTCAGATCATACCTACTGAACTACCTTGCTGTCTTATTACTACATCACTTAAGATAAGACTAATACAGAAGGGTATCCTAGAATGGAGAGGGCCTTTTCTCTCATCACTGAACCTACTTTCTCCAGCTATTACCTTGACCCCTTTCACCCTTTCTGAGCTGTATCTTAGACTTAGAAAATATTTGAGGTGCTAAACTGTCAAAGTAGACCAGACTTTCTTGAACCTATGAGGTCCCATCTCTATAGGTCTTCAAGAAGAAGCTGAGTAATCACTTTTCAGGAATGTCATGTAAAGGAGTCTATTTCATGTATGAGTTAGGATGAATGGCTCAATAATTCTGTGAAATTGGATAATAGAACAGGTCATGATGGTGGTCTTCCATTATCTCAAAGGAAATTATATGAAAGATGTATTGGATTTGCTTTGTCTCACAACAGAGAGAACTTTTATCAGTGACTGGAAGGTATAACAAATTTTGACTCAGTATAAAAGAAAATGTCTTACCTATTTGGCCTTAAGTTGTATGGACTACCTTTGGAAGTAGTGAGTTTTCCACCACTAGAGAGACAACATGGTGCAGTGAAAAGAGAACAAAAGAACTGGATTTGAAGTTAAAGAATCTGGACTCATATCCTAGCTCTCATAACTTGTGAGAATTTGGACAAATCACTTGCCTTCTCTGGAACTTGCTTTCTGTCCTCTTTAAACTCAGGTAACTGGACTAAATCTCTGAGATCCCTTTCAGTCCTAAATCTACAGTCCTGTTTCCCCATATCAGGAATATTTTAGATGGTATTTCTCTTCAAGTACTGGTAGAACTAGAGGATTTGAGATTCCTTTGAGTTTTCTTGCCTTTTTTCTCTTTGTTATCAAATACAATTCCCATATAGAACTCTATGCTTATTTTCTCTTTTAGTTTCCTCTTTCTTATTTCCTCAGCATCTCATTCTTTTTTCTTTCCCAGGAAGTTCCAGCTGTGGTTCAACAATCCAGGGATGTGAAGATGTTGACTTACAGCCCCCTAACAAATGGACATTATGTTCTATTTGAAGACTAATGAGTATTCGGTTTTCAACTTCCATCTTCTTTTAATCATTCAGTTAATGTAATTGGATTTGAAGAAACATCACTTAAGACAAATCACACAACACTCTTCCACATGTGTCCACATTGAGATGCAGGTCAGGGGAAGGAAAATTTTGAATTCCAAAAATTGGTTACTTTGAGCACAAACTGTTGTATTCAGTCACTTAGTTATTCCTATAACCAATGGTCTTAAAATCAGCTGTTATTTGACTAAATTGATACTTGGGGGAGTGTGTGTTGACCTGTGAACAGCAATGATGCAGAATAAATGGCATTAATTCTGGTTTTACTAGAGTTCTCTTAGAATATTGTCTATACTAAGTGTCGACTTCCCCTCCTCTCCCTCAATTCTAAACTTTCTGCAATCTGATTTCTGACTTCATCATGGGACTGAAACTGTTTTCTCCAAGATTGCCAAGTCTAATGGTCTGCACTTAGGTCTTACTGCAGCCTTTGACATTGTTGATCATCATCTTTTGCACTTACTTTCTTCTTTAGGTTTTGGTGACATTCTCTTGGATCTCCTACCTGTCTAATTTTTTTTTTGGTAAATCTCATTGATTTACTCTTCTAAATACTTCATCCATATAATGACCCTTAACCATGGGTTCTTTGGCAGATCTTCAGCCTGAGCCCTCTTTTTTTTAGCATCTATACTGTGTTCCTTGGTTGTCTCATTATTTCCCATGGATTTAGTTATAATCTTTCCGCAGATGATTCCCAGATCTATAAATGTAGTTCTAATCCCTCTTCTGAGCTTGTCTCATATAACTAACTGCCTCTTCAGTATCTTGTATCACTTGTCCAATAAGCAAATCAAACTCAAGAGATTCAAAGCTGAACTCATTATCTTTCCCTTCATGCCTTCTTATCATCTTAATAACTGTATAGGGTACCACCATTCTCCCAATCACTCAGGCTAGCAATCTAAGTTTTATTCTAGAATTCTTATCTCTCACATAGGATTTTAGAATTACAAGTCACTGAAAGATCATTAGTATAAGTCCCTTCATTTTACAAATAAGGAAATTGGGGCCAAAAAGGTTTTATCTATATCAAATTAGCTTTAAGATCTAGACCCTCACCCTGATCTTCCAAGCACACTGTCCGGCTGTTGGACCCTTTAAATGGAATTTCTAAAGATCATGCCTTAAGTTTCTAAGCCATTCAACTTTGTAACTCCAGGTCTAGGACTATGTTGTCCCAATTGATGAAAGGTCACTCTTTCTAGTACACTAGGACATTCAATGATGCTTAATCCTAGTTAACTCCTTGCCTTTCCTCCACATAAGTGTGCCCTAGACTCCCTCCTAATTTTTCACATTTTCCTCTGGAAGTAGTAATCAATCAATACTTCATTGTTTGTGGAAAGAGCATATCAATCAACTTTTCTAAGGCTCCAATCATTGTCCCTGTGATTTACCACACCAACACACCTTTCCTAACCATCGTTCAATTATCTGTGCTATATTTCCTTATTAGAATGTAAGTTCTTTGAAAACAGATCCTGTTTCATTGTTTCTGTGTGTGAGTCTGTGCCTCTAGCTCTTAATGTTATATCTGACACTTAAAAAGTACTTTTATTTGATCACCTGTTGAGGAATTTGCTAAAGGTCACAGAATTCAACCCAAGCCTTCTGATTCCAAATTAAACTTGTTCCCAATAGTCCATGCTATCTTAAGGTCCTTGCACCTTTGAGATGTTCTATTCTATGTTTAAGGGAATTTCTATCTCTGATATTCTACGCATTGTCAATTCCATCTCTGACAGTCCATGTTTGAAGGACCTTTCCAATTCTGATATTTTATGTTCTAACTTTTTATTTTCTGTGTATTAAGATACCATTTATTTATGACTTTTTTGCTCTCTCTTCTAAAATCCCTTCCAACCATATGTTATGACATCCTATAAAATTCTTGCTGGTATACCCTGGACTCCTTTAACAGGGCTTAGAGGGCAGATAGAAAAAGAACAAGGAAATGCAGGCATCCAGGCAAGCATCCTTTGGCCCAAAAGACAAGACAAAAGAATCTTGACAACAGGTAGTAAATGTCAGTCATTTAATATCAGTTTTAGTCAAATATTGATCCATTTTACTTTCCTTTTACAGGATACAAGCATCCACCAGGCTCTCTACCTAGTAAGGGTTCCTTTAAATGCTTTATATTGATCCTCAGGCCAATTGTCCTGGTCTGCAATATCAGATTTGGATATGCCCTTAGCTTTTTTGGGTCTTGTCCTTTGCTCAGTTAATATCCCAAATGCTCTTTCTCTTCTGAGAATCATTGTCAAGTTTCTAATCTAAGTCCAGATTTTCAGATGAGATTTCTTTACTCTTTGGAAATTTATTCCAGGATTATTGTGAGACATAAATTTAGAAAGCAGAGAGAGACTAACCACAGTTGTTCTTGCTATTATTGTTTGCCCTTCATTCTTGAAGATGATCATGACATCAAGGAGGTGATGCCATGATCTACAAGTGAATTGGATTGAATCCAGGGAGAACCATGCAAGGTTACCAGCCTGAACTTCCCCTCCATAGCCATCTGGGTCCAGTAGCAAGATATAAATCAGGATAACTAGAGATGGACCTGGATGCAATGGGAGACCTTGGCCCTTTTATCCTAAGGTCTTCAAGGATCTCAGTTTGACTGAAGCCACACCCATTCAATGATTGAGGCTAGGTTGTTGTTGCTTGTCTTTTTGCTGTCAAAGAAGACCCTGACATCAGGAAGATGATGACATGCAAATTAATTTGATTTAGGTGAGGGAGGGCAATGCAAAGAGCCAACTGCATCCAGAGAAGACTATAGGGACCAAATGTGAATTACAACATAGTATTTTCACTTTTTTATTGTTTGCTTGGTTTTGTTTTTTTTTTCTTTTTTTTGCTTTTTGCTGAGGCAATTGGGGTTAAATGACTTGCCCAGGGTCACACAGCTAGGGAGTGTTAAGTGTCTGAGACCAGATTTGAACTCAGGTCCTCCTGACTTCAGGGCTGGTGCTCTATCCACTGCGCCACCTACCTGCCCCGGTTTTGTTTTTTTCTCAATTTTTTTTCTTTTTGATCTTATTTTTCTAGTGCAGCATGATAAATGTAGAAATATGTATAGAAGAATTATACATGCTTAACATATATTAGATTACTTGCTGTCTAAGAGAGGGAATAGAGTGAAGTGAGAGAGAAAAAATTTGGAACACAAGGTTTTACAAGGGTGAATGTTGAAAACTATTTATGCATATGTTTTGAAAATAAAAAAGCTAAAAAAATAAAATAAAAATACCTTATGCTGAAAAATTAAGGCAGAGAATGGTTTCTTTTAACCAATCCAAAAAAATAACCGATCTGGGAAGGAAAAACCCTTGAGTTTTTGGCCAAAACAGAAATAATTGTTATTACATTCACTCTGATCAAGCAAGGCTTATCCTGAGACCAATTATTGGCCAATTAATAAGAATGATTTGTGTTTAAGGTACAGTCCTAGGTGAGATTTCAGTAATCAAAATGTATATTTCTTTGGGCAGGGCATCTGTAAGTAAGGGTATGAAACCCTATGTCCACAGAAGGAAAGAAAGGAGAAAAGGAAGCACAAGAGGAAAAGGAAAAAGAAAAGAAATAAAGAGGAAGGAAAAGGGAAAGAAGGTAAAGTGGATCTAGTTTAAAACCTTCCTGAATTGTAATCATCTTTACCTCAAGATCTAGCCAACCTCTGTTTAAAGGTCTTTTGTCATGAGTAACTCACTACCTCTGGAGATAGGCCATTATATTTTTAGACACATTTAATCATTAAATCCAACATTCTTCAAATCTCTTGATCCTTGGAACTGTTAGCACTAAATGTCTTGCTTTTGCAGAGATGATTTTGCTTTCACCATCTATAGTAAATGAGCTCTGTAACTTTTTTCTGCTACTACTGATGATTAGTGCCACTTAAGCTTGTCTGGGGTTAGGGAAGGAGATGTTGATAATGGCATAGTTCTTGATGTGAATCCAATAGATCTTTATAAAAGTTGAACTTGTAGCTATCCCTGCTCTTAGTGTATTATTCTGAGTTTTTGTTTATAGAGTAGTCTTTATAGCATAGAATCTGGCACATAGAATTTAATACTTGTTCACTTCCTTCTCTCTCCATATAAGAACATTCCTTTACTATGAAATGAGTAAAGAACCTACTATATATTGACATCACAAGAATAATACTGACTGTTCTTCCACTAATCATTCAACACTTCCCATCTTATACAATCCATTAGTTTATTCCTGACTACTTCCTACTCAGTTCATATTTTGTAATAACTCCTTTTGAGGATATCTCAGCCATGACTGGGGAATCTCATCTAATTTGTCTCTCCACATTGCCAATCCCCAAATGTTTTTACCTAAAAACACAATGCGGGTTACATGCTGGTTACATACAAGAAAGCATTTGATTTATGAAAGTATCAATCTATCTTCCAAGCTCTCTTTATCTGGATCTACAAATAAATTAAAGACTAGCAAAATCAATGAAAATTTTCCTTTTGGAAGATTTTTTGTTAGCTTGTTCTATGGATTTTCAGGATTACAGAGACAGATATAGAATATTTTTGCTAATTTGGTTTATAATCACTGGTAAATTATCAGAAAAAAAAAAACATTTGTGTCCAAATTCAGATTCTTTTTATTATGTTAAAAAGCAAGAAATGTGCCAAATAAAATGAAAGAACATCCTAAAATAAAATAAAAATACAAGTTGGAAAATGAAATAATTCACCACAAGGAAAATTGCAGAGAAAAAATCAGTTGAAATATTTTAAAATTGAATAGACAACAACCTAAAAGTAAAATTAATAAATATTAAAAGCTAAAAGAATTTAGATGAAATACCTAGAATAAAGGGATAATATTAGTTATTTTAATAATATTAACCAATGATTCTATAGCACTTTAAGGTATGCAGGTAATTCACAAATATTATCTCATTTAATCTTTACCACAATCTTAGGAGCGAGATAATATTATCATCTTTCATAATATAGAGTCACGTCTGCATTCTGCCATCTTGGCCACATCTTTCATATTATAGATAAACGTATTATAGATGGCAGAAAGAGATTAAATGATTTGCCCATGGTCATAAGATTAAAGAAAGGAAAAGATATATAGCAACTGATGTCATTAATGCATATTGAAGCAAAATAAAATTCTAAATAAAATCTTAACAAAGAGGCAATAATAATATATCATAACAATTATTCATCATAACCAAATAAAATTTATACAGGACTAAGGATGTAAACAAAATGGTTCAGCATTGAAAAAAGTTAGCTTAATTTATCTGAATTTTGAGATCACCTGAGTTTTATCAATAGATACAGAAAATGCCTTCAACAAAATATGATACTTATTTATGTTTAAACATACATAAGCACACACACATACCTTTTCTCAATATGTTCAAAAGTGTTTATCTATAACCAAGATTAAATATTATTTGTAATAGAGAAACAAATATTGGAAGTTTTCCCAAAGAGATGAAGCATGACATTTTTATTTGTCATAATACTAAAAAAAAAAGTTAGCTATGAAAATAAAACAAGAAAAGAAATTTAAAAAATTAGTTAAGTTAATAAACATTGATAAATAAAATATGATGGGTTACTTAGAAAACCCTAGAGAATCAATGAAAATAACTAAGGCAATTAATTCCTTGAGTGAAGTAGCAGAATACAGAATAAATTCACAAAATAATCTACATGTTTTGTATGTTATGAACAAAAATACATAATTTATGTTAAATACATAATTAAATATATAAAAAAATTCATGAAAAGGGGTAAATATGGGAAGATAAGTTTCATTTTAATGATAAAATTCATTAAATATATGAGAGTTAACTTATCAAAGCATATACAGGTTTTACATAAATATAGATACAAAATAATGTTTACAGAATTATAGATGACCTAAATAATTGGAGAGATTTTCAATGTCTGTGGCTCAGCCTCACCAATATAATAAAAATGCAGATGCTATCTAAATTAATCTACAGATTATGCCAATCAAACTACCAAGGGGATGGTTCCTGGGATAAGATAAAATAATAACAAAATTCACATGAGGGAACAAAAGGTCAAAAATAGCAAGGGAAATAATGAAAAATAGTAACAATGAAAATGGTCTAGTATTATATTATATCTCAAATTATATTATGAAGAAGTAATTATCAAAATTATTTGGTACTGATTAAAAATAGAAAAAAAATACATCAGTGGAATACCCTACACACAAATACAAGCACATAATATAGCATTTGATTGGATTTTAGAGTATTGAATGAAAGTAAGGTCTACTAATAAAATTGAAGAGCAAGGTTCAGGCCAAGTTTTTAATGGACTCTTTAAACTCCTCCACCAGAGAAAGTTGTCTTTGTTCCTAGAGGAAATAGGGAGCCACTGTAGTTTATGGAATTTAAAAAAAAAAAAAGATTAGATGTGTGCTTTAGGATTCTTTTGGGCAGCTGTGTTCAGTACAAATTGAATTCAAGAAACCCTCTAAACAAAGAAACAAATTTAAGAGTCTCTTGTAACATCCAAGGCAAGAAATGATGCGGCTCTTGATTAAATAGGTGATAATGTGTCTGCCCTTTCCTCTGAGGTAGGTTGTATTTGATTCTCTTGGTATTGTGAGTTGAGATGGCAGGAAAGTTAGAAAGCCTAGGTCTGGATCGTTGGAACTATATTTGAATTGATACTGAATATGTATGATATGTGTATGTACTTAGGTAAGTCCTTTCTCCCCTTTGTTCCTTCTTTTGTAAAAATAAGATGCTACATAAGATGAACTCTAAGGTGCCTTCCTATTTTGACATTCTCTGTGTTAGAAGAAAACCATTTAAATTTTTGCTTTGACCCTGAGATGCAAGAAAAGAAAAGAAAGTTATCAATAATTTCTTTGTTTTGCCTAATCCAGGTTTGTTTGTCTGCATTATTTGGAGGAGAGGAGAGTATTTTTGTAATAGGCATCTCTTTGGTGATGGCTACAATGCCACATAACAAGATTTGACATTTCAGAAATTTAAAAAGTGATTTTGAAGCAAAGAGGAAATTGAGGTATAGGTAAAATTGTGATTTTTTTTTAAGTTTTGAGTTCTAGATTCTCTCTCTCTCTTTCTCTTTCTCTCTTTCTCTCTCTCTCTCTCTCTCTCTCTCTCTCTCTCTCTCTCTCTCTCTCTTTCTGTGTGTCTCTCTGTCCCTGTCACTGTCTTTCTCTCTGTGTCTCTGTCTTTGCCTATCTCTGTCTCTCTGTCTCTGCCTGTCTCTCAGTCTCTCTATTTCTGTCTGTCTGTCTGTCTGTCTTTGTCTGTCTGTCAGCCTCTCTCTCTCTCTCTCTCTCTCTATTTCTCTCTCTCTCTCTCCAGTTCATCCTCCACCCATTGAGAAGAAAAGCAATTTAATATGTGCTATATATGTGAAGTCATGCAAAACATATTTCTATTTTAGTCATGCCTCTCCCACCAAAAGCAAGAAAAATAAAGTGAAAACAGTATTCTTCAATCTGTATTCAGAGTTCCTCATCTCTCTCTCTGGAGGTAGATAGCATTTTTATGATGAATCCTCTGGAATTGTCTTGGATCATTGTCCTGATCAGAGTAGCTGAGTCTTTCATGGTTGATCATTAGGTAGTATCACTAATGCTGTATGAAATGTTCTCTTGGTTCTACTCATTTCACTTTGCATCAGTTCATTTAAGCCTTCCTAGATTTTTTTAAAAGCACCCCCCTCATTATTTCTTATAGCACCTATTCCAACATAATCATATACCATGACTTGATCAGTCATTCCCTAAATTGTGAGATTTTTAAATGTGATAGTAAAAGGCCATAGTGTTTCCAACAATGTGCTTAGGTCCAATTCCAACATTCAGGATACCTCATAATCTTTTGAGGCAGAAGAAGAAGAAATCCCAACTTGTGGATCATTGTCCCAAGAAGAAAAATACTTTTAAGAGATTCCTTTTGCCTTAAATGCTGATCTTTACCTGTGCAAAAGAAGACTGTGAGAAAATGCGAAGAGAGTCCACCAACCTGAAATAATGATAAAAAATGACCAGAGTTTTATCAAAAAGTTCCAGGATTTACAGAAAAGTTAGTTCTACAGTAGGTCAAAACAACTGAGTATCTAGCATCTAGTTAGCAAGAATAATTTGTTAAAAAAAAAAAAAGAAAGAAAAAGCTTTAAAAGGATCCAGCTTCCCCTCCTTTCTGATCCATAACTCCCCAGCTAATCTCCTCAACTGCTCCTGCCCTGATTTCTCCCTAATGAACAGTATCTTATAATAACCTGGGAAAGAAATGATAAGGATCTGAATTAGGTTGGTGGTTGTATATTTCTATATCAGTAGCCTCATAGTAGCCTTGAGGAAGGTCAGGATTAAAGGGTAGGGAAGGAAAACATTCTGGAGTTATTGGCCTTGTGCCCCCAAGTCTGGGATCTTGTTTTGTGGTGATTTTTGATGCTAGATTTGCTAGTTATAGTTCTCAAAACAATACAGAAATTAAATTTTAAAAATACTTTATTTTCCATAAGTTGAAGTGCTAAAGTATATACATCATCACGTTCCTCACAAATCTTTGAACTCACCAGGGGATTTCAAAACTACCACCACAACTATCAACAATAATATGCATTTCCATAGCGTTTTAAGGATGCAACCAATACTATTTTCACCTTTTTCTCTCAAGTTACTCCTCTTTAAAATGAAGGGTTTGGACACAATGATCTCTGGGATCCTTCTCCTAAGTCTTTCTTATGAACCAAACCCTAGGAATATTTGAGTTTCCCTTAAGGCAAGAGCTCCCTTTCAAAGTCTTACCTTTAATTCTTTTCTTTTCTACTTTCCTCATTCAACATCTAGTATTTTCCCCTTCCCCAAATATTCATAGAGCTCTTTTGCTTCTATTACCTATGTTTATTCACGGAAATGTAGGTTATATCCCTTCAACAGAAAATAAACTCCTTGAAGGCACAAAAATTTTTATTTTATATTTTTGGATTGTTGTGTGTTTTTTTTAATCTCCAAAGTCAAGTATTATACAAGATTGAAAAAAGTTGTTGAATTTAAATGAATGATTGGCTTGATATCTGCCACTACTAGCCAGAAACTATCATCTCCAAAGTTAAGAACGCTCTCTTAATTGTCAAATCTGCTGATCTTTTCTCAATTTTCATTCTTCTTGACTTCCTTGCAGTATTTGGCATTATTTGATACTTGTTTCCTTTGAGATTATCTCTTTTCTCTGGGTTGTCATGATACAACTCTTCTCCTAATCTGACCACTAGTTCCTCAGTTTTATTTACTAAAATTTAAATAAATCACATGTACCATATTCCCCTTATCTATTTCTAGGACTCCTGTCAAAAAATCAAATGAGTTTAGAAAAGTCTTGGTGAAATATGATAACTGATATGAGGATTCATAAAGTCCTGGATCTTCCATATAGATCCTGAAGTGACCTCAGGGGCTATCTGACCAATCTCCTCATTTGACAGATGAGTAAATTAGGAACAAGGGACATAAATATAAGGGCTCTCAACCAGAAGAAAATTTGGATTTGCTTATTGGTGTCAGAGAGCATAACTGGAAGCAATGGTAGAAATTGCAAAGAGGACTGGACCTGATAATAACAAAAGAAAACAAAAGAAAAACTTCACAATCACAGCTATCAAAAGTTTAATGGACTGCTTTACAAGACCCTAAGCAGAGAAGAGATAGAAAAACAAGATATTATGATCAGGAAGAGGAAATTCAGAGTTTATCATAAAGGAGATGTAATAGTTTCAGGTGATGGTAAGATCTAAAGTGTCATTAAGCCTATGGATGGCTCGGGTTGTATTGAGATGGGTAGTAGTCATGGCCACAGAGGAAGTTAATGATCTGGGAGGAAAGAGAGTTTAAATGGATCTTAGAAGACCCCATGAATGGAGGCAAGGTTGACATAGAGAGGAGTTCTGTGAAACAGGTACTGAACTCCTTGACAAAGGAAGGAAAATGACTTGAAGGGTGATAGAAAAGAGCAACAAGAAGAGCAACAGGGTAATTGGTAGAAAAGTTGAACCCTCATATGAGAGAAGCTGTTGTTGTTGCTTGTCCTTTGTTCTTAAAGGTAACCAGGGAGGTGATGCAGTGATATATAAGTGAATTGGATTTAAGTGAGGGAGGGCTGGACAAGGTCACATGCCTCATTTTCCCTTTTAGAACCAAATGGGACCAGTGGTGAGATTTAGATCAGGACAACTTGGTCTAGATGCAATGGGAGACCTTGGCCTTTTTAAGCTAAGGTCTTCAACATATCTCAGGCTGATTGAGACTGTACCCATTCAATGATTAAAATTAGGTAGCAATTGAGGCAAAGAATCTCCTCAATCCCAAAAAATCTAAATAAATAAATGAATGAATCTCGGAGTAGAAGATCCTCGGGATTTCTGGTCAAAACATAAATAACTGCTATTTACATTGAGTCTACAGAAAGACAAGACAACCTTGGAGAAATGGATGCTCTCTTTGGGATTTCCCCCCCTGACATGAACTCTCAAACTTTATACTCTTCATTCTTAGACAATTTCTTGTCTCCTGAACAGTGAATGAGAAGCATTAGAGAGAACAAGGACAAGTACAAGTCATAGAAGGTATAGGTCTGACTCCCTTTGCTATAGGGAAGATAACCTATATTCTTCTCCAAACACAGCAGAACAGAAGGACCAGAACCATGAAGAGTTAAAACTAGAGGAGTGGTCAACATAAGCCCAAGTGTGGTGATATGGTCTCCATGAGACAGATAGAGCTCATGCATAATGCCAGAGAAAATTTCACAACTGCTCATTGAATTTCTGCCTAGCCTGGATAGTCAAAAACCCCAAGGGCTGGGAGACCAAAGTAGAGAATCTGCTAAAGGATGTGCTATTCTGTATTCTTTAGCTGGATGATTGTCATAGTCTTACACATTTCAACTTCCTTCAACCCATTTATGTATGGCATAATTTCTGGACACTCTTCACTAGATATATTTCAGTTTATCAATATCTTTCTTAAATGGCAATCATGTAATTGAACATAAAACTCCAGATGTGATATGATAAGAGCAAAGGACAGACAAACTATCCAGTTCCTCTCTTTGGATAACTGACTTCTTATAATATGGACTAAGATTGTAAGGTCTTTTTTCAATTATCATTTAATTTGAAGATGACAGGTACACAGGAAAAGATTCAATGACAATAGAAGGAAGGCAAGGATTTTTGCCAAATGAGGGACAAGACTTGTGCTTTAAGAGTTTATGGGTGGAGTTGAGTGATCATTACTCATCACACCTCACTTTCAGTAAGTGATAAGATGCTGGATCAATTAGATAATCAATCATAGGCTTCAATCTAAGTGCAAAAAGTTTTTCAAAGTCTTTTAATGAAGGAGAATGGTTTAATGAAGTAGAATTTAATAAAGTAGATTTTCAAACAGGACAAGTGGCTGAAGGATTTCATCATGTCCCCTGGATTTTATGACATGGAGTTTGTTGGAATAAGACAATTTCAGAAATTGGAGCAAGCATGACTTTCCAGCAAAATTCTAGAAGAGGAACTATATGGAGAGAAAAGAGAAGCCACTGCTTTGCCTTTGCCCAGGTCTCTTCTCCCCAATTCGACCAGAGGAGGATTTTGCAAATTTGGAAGGATCTACAGTTTTGGACTTCCCATCTTATCCTGAGAGGGAAATGTAGCTTTTGTGTGATCTGATAGTTATCTAAATGATTAGGATTTGGGATAAGGATCCTCAGAGCTTACTTGATCTATGATTCTTTTTTTTTTCCAAGTATGCACAACTTGTTTTTTTGTTTTTTTCTTAATTAAAGCTTTTTATGTCCAAAATAAATTCATGGATAATTTTCAACATTGACCCTGCAAAACCTTGTGTTCCAATTTTTTCCCTCCCTCCCCTAGACGGCAAGTAATCCAATATATGTTAAACATATGCAATTCTTCTATGCCTATTTCCACAAATATAAAGCTATACAAAAAAAATCAGATCAAAAAGGAAAAAAATGAGAAAGAAAACAAAATTCAAGCAAACAACAAAGAAAAGAGAGAAAATGTTAGTTTGTGATCTACACTCAGTTCCCACAGTCCTCTCTCTGGGTACAGTTGGCTCTCTTCATCACAAGACCATTGGAACTGGCCTGAATCATCTCATTGTTGAAGAGAGCCACATCTATCAAAATTTGATCTATAATTCTTTACTTAATTGTGTTCATTATTTAAAAAATGATGAACTGGTTCTGTTCACTTTGTTCTGTCTCATTTCATACAAGTCTTCAGACATTCCTCTTAATTCTTTATATTTGCCATTTATTATGGCATAGTAATATAGGATTATGCTAGTATAAATTGTTCATTTATGAGCAGAACCAGGAGATCATTATACACAGCAACAACAGTACTATATGATGATCAATTCTGATGGACATGGCTCTCTTCAACAATGAAATGTTTCAAACCACCTCCAATTGTTCACTGAAGAAAGCCATATACACCCAGAGAGAGGGATGTGAAATGTGGACCACAACATAACTTTCTCATACTCCTTGATTGATGTTTGCTTACATTGTGTTTCCTTTATCTGATATATCGTTTGTGTAGACAAGATTTTTCTTGCACAACAATGACAAGTTTGGAAATATGTATACATATATTCAATTTGCCAATATTTTAACATAATTGACATGTAGTGGATATCCTGCCATCTAGGGGAGGGGTGGGGAGTTGGGGGAAAAATTTGTAACGGAAAGCTATATAAGGGTGATTGTTGAAGAATTACCCACACATATGTTATGTAAATAAAATAAAAAGAAATAAAAAAAGAAATAAAAAAAGAAATACAAAAACAATGTAATCCAATAATGCAATGTTTAATAAATCAGAAAATATAAATTTAAAAAATAAAGTATTTTTAAGTAAAAAAAAAATTGTTCATTTATTTCCAAATCAGTAAATACCCATTTCGTTTCTAATCCTTTGATACTGTAAAAGGTGTGATTCTAAGTATTTTTGTTTACATGGTATCTTTTTCTCTGTCTTTGATTTTCTTCAGGTATATGAAAAAGAATTGTTTTTCAGAAACATTACAGCAGTTTACAGAATTTGGAATTCCCAAGCAACCTTGTGAGTTTCAGAGGTCCAAAATTCCCATCAGAAATCCTATCAGAGCTGATTGATAGTAGTAGCAGTGGCCACAGAAGGGTATTGACCAATGACAATGGAATCCCCTATAAATAGATACATAAAGACAGTCACTTAAGGATGGTAAAGGCTTCAAGGAGTATAACCCTTATGCAGAAAAATGGAGCTATGGAATGTAGAAAAACACCAACTCTTAAGAGATCTACACTCAAGGAGAACTTGATGAAAACTCCATAAAAAGAGAAAAGGACAGACTTCTAGTACCAGTTAAAAGATATCTTCCTCTGTCCTAAGTATTTTCTAGAAGTACCTCTCATCTTTGTACTTGAAGACTGAATCCACTCTCTCTAGGGACCTTATACATGTAGTAGGAAAATGTACAAAAATCAACTATTTTTGCTATACCTTCCCAGAAAATATCTTTGCTAAAAGGTATTTCAGCTGACTGGTATTTAACAGGAAGCACACTGATAGGGGCTCATTAGTGACAGTAATAGAAACTTAGCTCTTCAGGACTACTCTTAGAACACTGAGGGTAGTTAATAGTCAATTGTCCTCTGGGGACCCAATCTGCCAATGCAAGTGAGAATTAGGAAAGTAGACCCAGAGGGGATGTTGCATATTCATGTAAGTCCCCAGTATGTCTTGGGAGATTTATCCCAGATATTTTATGCATTTTGTAGTTATTTCTAATGGAATTTCTTTTTCCACTCTCCTGCTGGGTTTTGTTAGTAATAGAGAGAGCAGCTGTTGATTTTTTTTTAATTTTGCATCCTGCTATTCTACCCTGTCACTAATTGTTTTGATTAATTTTTTCATTGACTCTCTAGGATTTTCTAAACAAACCATTGTATCACATGCAAATATAGCTAATTTTGCCCTTTTTTAGCCTATGCTTTTTCTTTTAATTTCATTACTTCAGAACAAACCAGGAGAAAACTTGGTTAGATGCCACGGAGTTGGTGGCAACTCTTACCCACAAGTATGCCACAGAGTTGGTGGCAACTCTTACCCACAAGTATGTGTATTAAAGGTTACTAACCTTTCTTCCAACCTCAGTGAAGGGAATGCTAACCTACTCTTTTATATAATATCACTTGAACCTTGAAGGAAGAGCAGAACTCACATGAGCAGAGAAGGGAGACATTTTAAGCAAGATAAATGGGGTGAACAAAGGGACATGTTAAGGGCAGAGAATACATCTGACCCATGGCCATTTTAGACTTCTGCCAACTTACTCAATAGCTTTCAGAGTCTGATAAGAATACAGGATTGTTTTCAATAGTTCCTTTTCAACCTATCCCTATTTGAAGGGTCTTTCTTTGTCCCATATCCATTTATCCAAAAGAATCCCTCTCCTCATTTCCCCACTAGTCCATCTTAACTGCTACAAGAGTCTAACATGCCCATTTTAAAAGTGTAGAATTTCTAATGGTAGAAATCATACTATGCCTTATAAAGGGTAGTCATAATCATCAGATTTTGGTTCACGTCAGAGTTGTCACACTTAACTGTCCACATCCATAGGCAGATAGATAACTTCAAATTTCTGACCTCAATTTTCTTCTCTATAAAATGGGAATAGAAATAATACTCACAAAGATAACATAAAGGAACAGTTTATAATGCATAAAGCACCAAGGAATCATAAGATATTATTCTTACTACTTAGAACAGTAAACAAACAAGTAAAAAATAATAAATTTGAAATACTCTCAGTCAGCCAAGGTCCAGAATCTCTTGGAATTTTCCCCCTCATGAATTGGACTATCTTACAATCAGGTGGCTGACCATGGTTATTGGTTCAATGTGATTTCCTCGTGTTTTGGAATACTGAAAATAATTGATATGGAATTATGGGATAAAACTGGGATTCTCGCTAAAGAAATGAATCTAATTTAGGCATAGGTTCTTTGGCTATCTAGTGAAACAAATGGATTCCTCAGGTTAATGTTTTTAAATGCATAAAATAAAATACCTAGGATTACCAAGGAAAGCAAATATATTTAAACCAGTTATCAAAAATCCCTTATCTAGTCCAATCCTTTACTTTTATATATGGGGAAACTGAGGCCCAGCAAGAACTTTTCCTCCTGTCATACAGCAATTTAGCTGCCCCTGCGCTATTCACACCACTTCTAAAGGATGATATTTAGTCCTGAGACTCATATTCTAAGAAGGTTCTTAGCAAACTGGTACATGTCTATTTTAGAAATGATTGGTGAGAGAATTGGTTCCCAGCCCATGGGTTATTGGAGGAACTGGAGATATTTAGCATGAAAGGAGATTTCAAAGAGGAATAAATTGTTTTCCTTATTTAGTAGAACTGTCATATGGAAGGAAGATCAGACTGGTACTGTTTGCCACAGGGTCTAGGACTGAAAGAAATTTACAGGAACTAAAGAGAGGTACTTGATATAAAAGATGGGAGGGTAGGATAGAAATGGAGGAAACCCTTCCCACAATTACAACTATCCAAAGATAAAAGAATGGACTACTTTGAAAGGTACTGATCACCCCATAACTCAAGGTCTTCAACTAGACACTGGGTGATGATTTTCCAGTAATTCTATAGAAAGGATTCTTAATAGATAATGGGGTTTGGATTCTGAGGCTCCTAAATTTTTAATCTCAATAATTTGAGGTCTCTTTCCATTTTAATCTGTTTTTCCTACTTGCCCATGAGATTAAAAGAGATTGACTAGAGACAATCTTTTGCCTCTTTTTATATCCCCACATACTTAGCACAATGTCTGGTATGTAGTAGGTGCTTAATAAATGTTTATTGATTCATCTCCAAGCTCATCCACAGTATTTTTCTTTTAACTGGCAAAGAGCTCTCTGCACACACTGTGGACCTCCTGAGTGTGGACGTGCTCAATCTTTCTTAGGGGTGGGGGAGAAAGCACAAGAAGATTTTTCTTCCCCTTAATCAAATCTTTCTGGATCAGGCTATACAATGGATAGCATCCTCACAAACATTCCAGGATTCTTACAAGGAACAATAAGAATTGAACTCCAGGTGACCCCAGTCTGCTAATCACTAGCTGATTACTAGCTAATCAGTGGCTCCTTCAGGACACTGAATCCCAAATCACTTTGGACTCTGCTGGGCTTTGGCCAGTAGTCACCTGGTTGGAAGCTCTGTTAATAGACCCAGTGGTATCTGGGTCACAGGGTACAATACAGAGAGGTCAAAGTGTCACCATTCAAGGATTCTTCACCATGGTCATTCTTTGGAACTTGGGGTGGGTGACTGAGAAAACAAGACCACTTCTTGGGCTACCAAAAATACATAAATAAGATTAAGAATCAGCCAATAATGAGTATATTTTTGTTCCCATCAAGCACCAGTCAAGATAATGATGATGATTCCCCATGTTAATCACAACTGACATTCAGTTGGGAGTTCTCAAAATGCTTGCCATAAATTATCTCTTTTGAGGCTCACCAATCTGACAATAAAAGTAGGGGCTACAGGTATTACTAATACCATTTCATACCCGAAGATCAAAAAGTTAAGGAACTTGACCAGGATAACACACCTAGGAAGTCTCAGAGGCAGAATTTGAATCTAGGGAGTCCTGGCTCCATTCATGGCAGTTTATCCATTACATTAAATTGCTCCCAGGACACAATGAAATAAGGTTTGGTATCAAGAGGGCTGGATTCAAATCTCAGCTCTGTTGCTTACTATCTAAGAAATTCATGGTAAATGATTTTTCTTTTTTCAGTCTCAATTCTTTCTTCTAAAAGAGAGTTTGACTAGATAGTCTTTAAGGACTAATCCATATGGTTCTAGAATGCCCTGAGTAAAAACCAGCTGTCACTCAAAGAGGTGCCTAAAGCAAGAAGCAGCTCAATAGCTTTCTTTCAGAACTGTTGATCACCCCAACATCAGCTGGAATCCTAGCTACTCAGCTAAGAACTGTCTATCTCCATCCCCCCACTGCTAGTAGGAAGATACTCAAGCCTCAAGATCTCAGGGGTTTCCAAGCCTGAAGGATAGGCTTAATAAAATTCTACCTTTGCCCTGGTCCTTCAATTCTAGGAATCGGTTAAATGTTTGACCATTTTCCCTAAACATTTTTAAATAATTAATCAGGTTAAGTCAGTTGAGTGTTGTTTTTTCCTTAATTCTCTTCTTATTCCCAATTTCCTTGGGCAAAAATATTCTCTCTAGAGACTGTGGGTACTGAATGTGGATACAACATAGTATTTTCTCTCATTTTGTTGTTTGCTTGCATTTTCTTTTCTTTCTCATTTTTCCCTTTTTGATCTGAATTTTCTTGTGCAGCATATTTGTGGAAATATGTATAGAACTTTACATGTTTAATATATATTTTATCACTTGCTAACTGGGGCAGGGTGGAGGAAAGGGAGGGAAAAAATAGAACACAGAGTTTTGTAGGGATGAATGTCAAAAATTATCCAGGTGTATATTTTGAAAACAAAAAGGTTTAATAAAAAAAATTCTCTCTCTCTCTCTCTCTCTCTCTCTCTCTCTCTCTCTCTCTCTCTCTCATCTCTCTCTCTCATTTCTCTCTCTCTGTCTCTCTGTGGGTATCTCTCTTTCTCTGTCTCTGTCTCTCTGTCTCTGCTCTATCTCTGTTTCTGTGTGTCTCTCTCTTTCTTATCCAGGTATATATTTTGAAAACAAAAAGGTTTAATAAAAAATTTTCTCTCTCTCTTATCTCTATCTAGCTATCTCTCTGTTTCTCTGTGGGTATCTCTCTTTCTCTATCTCTCTTTCTCTGTCTCTGCCTCTCTCTTCCTCTTTCTCTATCTCTGTTTCTCTTCTCTGTCTCTGTCTTTCTGTCTCTGTCTTTCTGTTTCTGTCTCTCTCTCTGTCTCTGTCTCTCTCTTTCTCTCCCTCCCTCTCTCTCTCTACATGTGCATTTTTCTTTGTTTTTTTTTCTGCTTGCTCTCTCTGTCTCTCTCTTCTCTCTCTGACTCTGTTTCTGTCTCTCCCCACTCCCTCCTTCTCCCTCCCTTTCTCTCTCTTTCTCTCTCCATGCTTCCCTCTCTCTCCCTGTCTCTGTCTCCTTTCCTCTCCTTCCTCCTCCCCCCTCTCATTGTGTATATGTATTTTGTGCTTCTTTTCCCTTTCTATATCTCTGCCTCTCTCTTTTTCTTTCTATCTGCCTTGGCCTGACCCTGGAATAAATCTACTTTCCATTTTTCTCTCTTTCAATTATAGTTCTACAAACCAATGAACTGGTCCCTAGAAACATATAAAACTTCAAGTCATGACTGTATGAATGAGTCCCAATCTCTCTAAAAGGTGGGGAGGGAAAATAACAAAATGGTGGAACAGACAAGCTTTGATCCCAGTTCAGGGATTCCATTGCAAAGGGAAGTGTAATCCTAGCATCAGAGACTTTAAAATGGGAACTGATTTCAGGGACCAGGTAGTCCAAATCTCTCATTCATTTCACAGATGACAAAACTGAAGCCTAGAAAAGTGAGATGACTCATCCATGGAATTAATAACAATTTTCCAGAAATGTTCTAGCCAGCTGAAGAAGGATCATAAGATTTAGAGCTTAGAGGGACTCAGAGGAGATTACTGAGTCCAACCACTTTTTTTACAGAGGAAAAAACTGGGAAGTAAGACATAGATAATGAGTGACAAAAAGAGAAAACTACTTCCAACTAGGGTTGGTGGACTCCAAGTCCAGGTCTCTCCCACCAGTATTCAGTCACTAACACATAAACCATCATTTATTTATAGTACAACAGAATCAGAGGATTTTGAATTGGAAGGTCCTTTAGAGGTTGTGCTGTTCAAGTCCCTCATTTTCTAGATGAAAAAACCAAGGCCACAAAAAATTAAGGAACTTTCTTCTCAAAATCACAAAATTCCTAGGTGAAGGATTTGGGATTTTCATCTAGGCTCTTCTGACTGATTCCAGAACTCACAAGGTATTATCCTTTCTAGGAATATTTAACAAGATTTAGGACTGGAAAAGGCCTTATAAACTATTAAGTTCAACCCCCTGATTTTACAGATGAATAAATGAGGTACCAAGAGTAACTTGCATAAGTATCTGTGGTGGGATTTAAACTCAAGTGTTCCTAATTCCAAATCCAGCACTCTATCCACTATATCAATGATTCTTAAATGATTTTGCAGAAATCCTCTTCAAGGGGTTCTTAAGGTGTTTCTGAAACCAAAAAGTTTGAGAATCACTTGTACTATGTTGCCTAGATGTTTTAAAATTCCAGGTTGGGAATTTATGGTTCAAGAGATAATAATGTTCAAGGAAATAATTAGAATTGTCCAAAATCAAACGAGCTAAGACAGGCTCCTCGTGTATCTGAGCTTTTTCCATTGGCATCTGAGAGAATGGAATATGGACCATTTTTTTTTCTTACCAAGTCCTGAGATTTCATATTGCACAGGATGAAAACCTTGGGCCAAGCTCTGGCCAAGGCCTGTCCTGGCTGGAATCCATTTTACTGAGGATGGAGAGTTATGTTTGTCTTACTTGGTTCCACTTTAGCTACCTTTGCCCTTCCTACCTCCTCCTTGTCCCAAAGTTGCTAGCAGGCAGAATCATTCTAATTTAGATTGCATCTCTTTTGTCTTCTCTCTCTTCAAACTAGAAAAAAAAAAGTTGGTGATTCATCTCCTTGACCATAAATAGACATCATCTGGGAAAAATGGAGAAGAGGACAATCTTCAAAGAGGAAACCCAACAACTGAAAATATCTAGAATCATCTTTAAAATAAATTCAGCAAATGAGGGGAGAGCAGCATGTCCCAAACGTCTTAGTGAAGTCTTGTTAAAGCTTAAAACCTCACTAGGACATAAGAGACATTATGGCTACACCCAAATGTCTAATTATAAAAGAAAAAGGACATTAAGTCTCCGTTTTGCTAGCTAAGAACATAAATTTCCAAGGTCTCTTCCCACCTTTCTACCAGGCAAAGGCAAATCCCAAGCAACAGTAGCTCACTCTAAGATACTTTTTGTCTACACAACATGCATTTTTTTCATCATTCATATGACACCAGAGAAGGTCTAGCCCAATGATTACCAGAATGGCTTAGTTGGGACAAAAATTATACAATTTCCAAATTCTCCTCCACTATGTAAACTTTCAAATGACTCTCTTCTGTAGAATTATGAAAGCCTAGTTTTTGAATCAGATATAGGATCAGGGGATCATTGATTTAGTACAACCCCTGTTATCTTATAGAACAGAAAACTGAGAAACAGAAAAATCAAGTAATTTGCCTAGAGTCAGTAGGATATGAACTTTATTTTTTTTTTACCTCAAGCCTAGATCCCTAAACCACATTTCTCCTCTAATTGATTATCCATATTTTGAGAGGTTAAAACCAAGTACAGAAAAAAATTATTTGGTTTTCTCTGGATTACTGAGTCTATTTCAGGAGAAAAACCTAAACTGTCCTGTCCTGGATGCCCATTTGATGTCCTAGTTACCATATAGCTCTTCAATTCACTATAATAGAATTCATTACCAAACTATTCAAATCTTATTTTGCTTCTGAGTCTATGTATCATCTTTGGACAAGAAAGGACAGAGCAAAAAAATGACTAATAGGGAGATGATACCCAAGGAGGGAGAATTGGGATGTGTTTGGTGAACTACCTGTAGATGAATAACATCCTCAGGTAGGAGAAAGAGAAGGGAACAAGTACTTATATAGCACCTATTATGTACCAGGTACTGTATTAAATCTTTTACAGATATTATCTCATTAATCCCCTTAACAATCTTAGGAAATAGGTATTATGATAATCCCCATTTCATAGTTGAGTAAACTAAGGCAGATAGAAGTTAAGTTACTGATCCAGAGTTCATAACCAATATTTAAAGAAGTAGGAGATGTTATGATTGAGACAATGTCAATGATCTCAGAAAGACTCTGAAAAATAAGAAAGGTATAACTGGACTGAAGCAGAGCAAATGTCCCATTTTCAAGAAAAGGAAAAGAATAAAAACCGTAGGCCAGTGATCATGTCTTGTATTCCTGGCAAAATTCTAGAACATAGTATTAAAAGTATGATTAGTGAACATTTAAAAGAGGAAGTGGTGACCACAAAAAAATCAGCCTGGTTTCATCAGAAACAGGTCATGCCAGAACAACCTTATTTCCTTTTTCCTTGTTGTCAATAAACTTGAAGATAAGAGGAATGCTAGATATGGTTTAGATATAGGTTATTTAGATTTTAGCAAAGTGTTTTCAAAGTCTTTTGTGCTATTCTTATGGAATAACTAGAAAGATGAAAGATCTAGAGGTTAGTGCTGTGAAGTGACTTTGGAACTGATTAAATGGGCCAATTCAAAGAGTGATCATTGTGACTTCAATGTCAACATGGAAGATCTCCATTAGTGTGGAGCACCTATGTTTAGCCCTGTGTAGTTTATTGATGTTTTCAATAAAGATATAAATATTGTGCTTGTTGAATTTGTAGAAGATACAAAAACTTTGTGGGAGAGCAAATGCATTATATGATGGTAAGGATTAAAAAATATCTCAACATGCTAAAACAGTAGGCTATGTCTACTATAATACTACTATAATGGGATACAATTTAATAGAGACAAATGTAAACTCAACTTTGGTTCAAAAAATCATTGTCACAGTAACAAAATCTAGACAATAATTCGATGGAAAACGCCCTAAGAGGTTTAGTGAACTACAGATGTTTTGTGAGTCTGTAATGTACAGTCTTGGGTTTAATTAAGAGAGGAAAAGTGGGCAGCTAGGTGGCATAGTGGATGGAGCATCAACCCTGAAGTCAGGAAGACCTGAGTTCAAATCTGGCCTAGCTGTGTGACCCTGGGCAAGTCACTTAATCCCAATTAACTCAGCAAAAAAAGAGGAAAAGTATTTAGGATAATATAGATGATAAGTGGCAATCCTTCTGCATGTAGTCTCCATTATCCCACATCTGGAATCATTCTATTCATTTCTGGGCCTTGTATTTCAGATGGATGGCCCTGATAAGAAACTTTTCTATATAACACCAAACACATCCCAATTCTCCCTCCTTAGGTATCATCTCCTTATTAGCCATCTTTTGCTCTGTCCTTTCCCACCATCCAAAAGTAGAATAGGCTCCTTCCAGGGATGGTGGATTTTATCTCTTGTCTTTCTTTTATCTTTTATCTCATGTTACAGGATTACACAGTTTGTAAGTATCTGGGGCTGATTTGAACCCTATCCATTGTGCAATTTAGCTATATCTTTCAACAAAGAGTGAGATGATCCTATGGTGTAGTTTGTAGAGGAAGTTTTTATTCTGTTACTGGTAAGATTAGACAGCCTCTTCCAGTTTAAAAACTGTTGATTCTGTGAGTCTTGAAAAAGTTGTCTTCATATATACTACCTACACTTTTTGCTCTTTGCTCAAACTCTTATAATATGGTCTCTGTTCCCACCATTTTGTTTTTAGTCATCTTCTCAGACTTCACTTTAGCACATGGCAGATCAGCAGTCTTACTGAACTTTTCTATTTCTTTCATCTCTGAGTAGAATATATATGTATACATAGACACATATTTTTCAGATAGGTAGGAAGGTATATAGAGGGTTGCCCTGGAGTCAGGAAGGCTCATCTTTTTGAGTTCAAACTGACCTCAGACGTTTCCCAATTGTGTGATCCTGGACAAGTCACTTAACAGTATTTGCCTCAGATTCCTCACCTGGAAAATGAACTGGAGAAGGAAATGAAAAATTGCTCCAGTATCTTTACCAAGAAAACTCACAAGGTCATGAAGACACAAGCACTGAAAACAAGTGAACAACAAGTGTGTGTGTGTGTGTGTGTGT
>JAJPUD010012531.1:38660-48920 GCA_023553655.1 Myrmecobius fasciatus | reverse complement strand
CCCCCCCACATCTGGAAGGCGCCCTACTCCAGCCCTAATCCTTACCAGACACCCCCCCAAGTGGTGGGGAACCCCCCAGAGGCAGCACAGGAGTGGGCCCGGAGCAGTAGGGGGCTAGGTGCATGGAGGGGAGGGGGTCAGAGGCAGGGGGGAGGGGGAATGGTTAGGGCTGGGACCCTAGGATCCAGCAATAGACGTCCCAGGGTGGTCAGCTGGTCCTTGCCCCACAGGGAGCTGAGGGGGGGGAATTTCTGGATACTCTCCAAACAGGAAGCTTCAAATGGCCCCAGAAGGCCCCTTGTCAGAGGATGGGGGGGGGTAGGCATTTGTGGCCAGTCTAACCTGGCTAGCCGGGACACCAGAGGATGCTTCTCTGTCTGTGTCTGTGTCTGTGTCCGTGTCTGTGTCTGTTTGTCTCTGCCTGTCTCTGTCTGTTTCTCTATCTCTGCCTGTCTCTCTGCCTGCCTGTCTTCCTGTCTGTCTCTGCCTGTCTGCCTGTCTGCCTGTCTGTCTGTCTGTCTGTCTGTCTGTCTGTCTGTCTGTCTCTCTCACACACACACACACACACACACACACACACACACACACACACACACACACACAGCTGGGCCCAGAATTAGAGCACAGGAAGCCCCCGGTACAGGGCTGGCTGGGATCCCAAGCCACCCCCTGACCAGCCTGCCTCCCTGTGACTCACGCTCCCAGAGTCTGCTGTTGTCCTGTAGCCTCTGAGCTCTATTCTCTGGCCTCGGGCCACCTGGTCCAGCCTCCTCTGGCCCTTCCTACTGTTTCGGCTCTGCTTCTCTCGGCTTCCTCCGGCCTCTTTTCTCCTCCATGGGCCTCAGCTCTCCGGATAGCCCTTCTCTGAGCTGTTTCTTAGGGTCCCCTCTGGCTTCTGACCTCTCCCTCTGCCTCTGATCTCTGATTGCCCCAGCTCCCTTGGGCCTCCTTCTCCAGCCTCTGGCCTCCTCTTTTCACCCTGGCCTCCTTCTCTGGCTGCTGCGGGGCAGACTTCCAGACTTACGTTCCGCATAAACAAGCTCACATGACTGCCCAAAATAAGAAGCACCTCACTCCCGTTTGTGTAGCTCTCAAAGGGGCACCCATTGTCTCCAGCTCCTCCATGTGAGCACAGGCTCTCCACTGCTACAGCTGGCGAGCCCTCCAGGGCTCTGAGACCTGTCTCTTCCTCCCTGGGCTTCCAGGTCAAGTCCTCCTCTAGAGCCCCTCCCCAGAGTTCTGGTCCCGGTGCCCACCTCCCAAAGTGATGAGCTGCAGGAAGGACCCCTCCCGCCTCACCCCCAGCCTCTCTCAGCGAGGAAGAACCCTCCAGAAGACCAGTCGTAGCTAGAGAAAGGTACAGATGAGGCTGCTGCTTCCCCTCCCACTCTGCAGACCCAGAAGTGGCCCAGGAGGCTGGGCCATGGCACCCCCCCTTCCTGCTCTGTGCCCCTGGGTTCCGTGGCCCCAAGTGCCCAACCCTGGGCACAAGTTATCTGAAGCTTGTCCACATCTTTGCAACAAGGAAATTTGAGGGCCCCTGACAGCGTGCACTTAGCAAGTACCCGGAGGCCCACAGAGCGCTCCGAGTGGGATTGCACTGGGCCCTCGCCACAAGGAAATTCGAGGGCCCCTGATCGTGACAGCAGCACCCAAAGGCCCACAGAGCGCTCCAAATGAGATTTCACTGGCAACCCCGGGAGGCGGGTACTTCTGCAGCCCCATTTTCTAGACAAGGCCGACTGGCCTGCCTAGGGAGTAGCTGAGGCCACATTTGAACTCGGGTCTTTTTGGCTGCAGGCTTGATGCTCTGTGTGCTGTGAATATGAAGGGCGGGCATTTAGTTCCTCTACAGAAGTAGTAGATTAAAAGAGGGGGGCTACTGCCCAGTGGGTAGACGTTGGCTTTGGAGTCAGGAAAACCCAAGTTCAAATCCAGCCTCAAACACTAACTAGTTGTGTGACCCTGGGCAAGTCATTTAATTGGGTCTACCTCAGTTTCCTCATCTGTAAAATGAGCTGGAGAAGAAAATGGCAAACCACTCCAGCATCTTTGCCAAGAAAACCCCCAGGGAGATCTCAGAGGGTCAGACAGAACTGAAGATCATGGAACAACAAAGAATACATGGATGAAAGTGCACGAAAACAGCAGCTTCACTTATTCGGCCGGTCTGCTGAGGGGCTGCTATCAAACCCGCCGAGAACAGGAAGCCGTTTGCCGGGTTTCCGTTTCACCCTGGCTCTGCACCGTCTCCACAGAGTCCATGGCTTTTGCCAAGCCAAACCAGGAGCCTCGGTGGCAGCCTTCTGGGTTGCTGAGCCTTGCCTTGCCGCCAGGCAGCTCCATTCAGCACCCCAGCCGTCGCTGGGCTCTCCAGAATGGGCTGCAAGCTGTTTCTTCTTTTTAAATAGCACCACTCCTTTCTCTGTGTTGTCCACCTGAGAGGGAGGGAGGGGGATAAAAGGACCACCCATCCACTGCTGGGCCATCACGTGGCTTGAGGTGGCCCGGGAGGATGTCATCTCTAACATGTCCAAGAATCAAGCTAAGTCACACAGGGGTTGGCAGAAGCACCCATGTTTCCATGGGAATCACCAGTGGAAAGGGCCATGGGCATACAGACGCGGTCCACCGTGGGCAGAGCTGGATCAGACACTGGAGGGGGTCTCAATTGGACTTAGCCCCCAGTTTTGTCCTGTGGTCTATCTCTGGGACTCATGCAGTGAATCCTCAGATCTGATTATCCTGCCCCAACCTCTGCTGACCCCCAGTCTGGCATCCCCAACTATCTTTCAGATATCTTGAACTAGAAATTCAGTTGAAAGAGTTGGTTTTATGAAAAAAACAACACAATAGATAAGTCTTTAGTTAATTTGATCAGAAAAAGGAAAGAGGAAAATCAAATTGTTAGTCTCAAAAATGATAAGGCAGAACTTTCCTCCAATGAAGAGGAAATTAGAGCAATAATTAGGAGTTACTTTGCCCAACTTTATGCCAATAAATTTGATAATCTAAATGAAATGGAGGAATATCTACAAAAATATAGATTGCCTAGGTTAACAGAAGAGGAAATAAATTATTTAAATAGCCCCATTTTAGAACAAGAAATAGAACAAGCTATTCAACAACTCCCTACAAAAAAATCTCCAGGGCCAGATGGATTTACATGTGAATTCTACCAAACATTCAAAGAACAATTAATCCCAATACTATATAAACTATTTGATAAAATAGGGAAAGAAGGTATACTACCAAATTCCTTCTATGAAACAAATATGGTGCTGATAGCTAAACCAGGTAGGGAGAAAACTGAGAAAGAAAACTAGAGACCAATTTCCCTAATGAATATTGATGCAAAAATCTTAAATAAGATATTAGCAATGAGATTACAGAAAGTCATCCCCAGGATAGTACACTATGACCAAGTAGGATTTATACCAGGGATGCAGGGCTGGTTCAATATTAGGAAAATTATCAGCATAATCAATTATATTAATGGCCAAACTAACAAAAATCATATGATTATCTCAATAGATGCAAAAAAAGCATTTGAAGGGGCAGCTAGGTGGCACAGTGGATAGAGCACCAGCCCTGAAGTCAGGAGGACTTGAGTTCAAATCTGGTCTCAGACACTTCCTAGCTGTGTGACCCTGGGCAAGTCACTTAACCCCAATTGCCTCAGCAAAAAGCAAAAAAAAAAAAAAAAGCATTTGATAAAATCTAACACCCATTCCTATTAAAAACACTAGAGAGTATAGGAATAAATGGGCTTTTCCTTAAAATGATCAGTAGCATCTATTTAAAACCATCAGCAAGCATCATATGTAATGGGGACAAACTAGAACCATTCCCAATCAGATCAGGAGTGAAACAAGGCTGCCAACTGTCACCATTATTATTTAATATTGTCTTAGAAATGTTAGTTTTGTAAGTAAGAGAAGAAAAAGAGATTAAAGGAATTAGAGTAGATAATGAGGAAACCAAATTATCACTCTTTGCAGATGACATGATGGTATACTTAGAGAACCCTACAGACTCAATTAAAAAACTACTAGAAAGAATTCACAACTTTAGCAAAGTGGCAGGATTCAAAATTAATCCACATAAATCATCAGCATTTTTATATATTACCAACAAAGTTCAGCAACAAGAGATACAAAAAGAAATTCCATTCAAAATAAGGTTGATAGTATAAAATATTTGGGAATCTATGTGCCAAGGAAAAGTCAGGAACTATACAAACTAAACTACAAAACACTTTCCACACCAATAAAATCAGACCTAGTCAATTGAAAAAACATTAAGTGCTCATGGGTAGGCCAAGCGAATATAATAAAAATGACAATACTACCCAAACTAATTTACTTATTTAGTGCCATACCAATCAAACTCCCAAGAAATTATTTTACAGATCTAGAAAAAATAGTAGCAAAGTTCATCTGGAAGAACAAAAGGTCAAGAATTTCAAGGGAATTAATGAAAAAAAAAAAAAAGGCTGATGATGGTGGCCTTGCTGTACCAGATGTAAAACTATATTATAAAGCAGCGGTCATCAAAACCATTTGGTATTGGCTAAGAAATAGAGTAGTTGATCAGTGGAATAGGATAGAATCACAGGACAAACTAGGCAATAACTACAGCAGTCTAGTGTTTGATAATCCCAAAGACCCCGGCTTCTGGGATAAGTACTCACTATTTGACAAAAACTGCTAGAAAAATTGGAAGCTAGTGTGGAAGACAGTAGGGTTTGACCCACACCTAATACCACATATCAAGATAAGATCTAAATGGGTTCATGATTTAGACATAAAGAGTGATATTATAAGGAAATTAGAGGAACATAGCATAGTTTACCTCTCAGACCTGTGGAGATGGAATAAATTTGTCCAAAGAAGAACTAGAACTCTTAATTGAGCACCAGATAGATAATTTTGACTATATTAAGTTAAAAAGGTTTTGTACAAACAAAACTAATGCAGACAAGATTAAGAGGGAAGCAATAAATTGGGAAATCATCTTTACATTTAATGGTTCTGATAAAGGCCTCATTTCTAAAATATATAGAGAATTGTCTCATATTTATAAGAATTCAAGCCACTCTTCAATAGATAAATGGTCAAGGCATATGAACAGACAATTTTCAGATGATGAAATTAAAACCATTTCTAGTCATATGAAAAGTTGCTCCAAATCACTATTGATCAGAGAAATGCAAATAAAGACAACTGAGGTACCACTACACACCTGTCAGATTGGCTAAAATGACAGGAAAAGATAATGACAAATGTTGGAGGGGATGTGGGAAGGCTGGGACACTGATGCATTGTTGGTGGAACTGTGAACGGATCCAACCATTCTGGAGAGCAATTTGGAACTATGCTCAGAAAGTTATCAAACTGTGCATACCCTTTGACCCAGCAGTGTTTCTATTGGGCTTATATCCTAAAGAAATCATAAAGGAAAGAAAGGGCCCCACATGTGCAAGAATGTTTGTGGCAGCCCTTTTTGTAGTGGCTAGAAAGTGGAAACCGAATGGATGCCCATCAGTTGGAGAGTGGCTGAATAAATTATGGTATATGAATGTTACGGAATATTATTGTTCTGTAAGAAACGACCAGCAAGATGATTTCAGAGAGGCCTGGAGAGATTTTCATGAACTGATGCTGAGTGAAACGAGCAGAACCAGATCATTATACACGGCAACAATATTATATGATGATCAACTCCGATGGTCATGGCTCTCTGCAACAAAGAATTGTCTCAAACCAGTTCCAATTGTTCACTGAAGAAAGCCATATACATCCAGAGAGAGGGATATGAAATGTGGACTACAACATAACATTTTCATGCTCTTTATTGATGTTTGCTTGCAGTGTGTTTCCTTTCTCTGATTTTTTTTCTTGTAGATAGGATTTTTCTTGCACAACAACTTGTCAAGTATTTTATCATTATTAACATGTAATGGACTTCCTGCCATCTAGGGGAGGGGTGGGGACTGGGGATAAAATTTGTAACAGAAAGCTGTGTAAAGTTCAATGCTGAGAAATTACCCATACATATGTTATACAAATAAAAAGCTTTAATTAAAAAAACAGTCAATGTTGAAGAATTACCTATACATTTGTTTTGCAAATAAAAAGCTTTAATTAAAAAAAAAAGAAAGAAATTCAGTTGACATCTTAAATCCATTATGTCCAAAACGGAACCCATTACCTAGCCCTATAAATCCTCCCCTAGCTTCCCCATTACTGTAAAGGGCACCCCCATCCTCCCAGGCCCTCAGGCTCCCACCTAAAAGTCACCCTGGGTTCTTCAGTACTTTCCATCCTCCATATCCCGTCTGTTGCCAAGGTCGTGTGTGCCCTTTTCTCCTCTGACAGTGCTCTGGTGCAGACCCTCACCACCTCATCCTGGGACTATTGCAAGAGCTGCTACCCACTCCTACCACTGCCCTCCCAGACTTCCTTTAAGTCCCAATTTAAGTGTCATCCCCAACCCTTCCTAATTCCAGCACCTTCCCTCAGTTAATTACTTCCTTTTTATCCCATGGAGGTCTTGTTTGTACATCTTTGTTTGCTGTCTCCATTAGATTGTGAGCCCCTTGCAGGCAGGAACTATCTTTTTGCTCTTATCTTCCGGATTCAGCACCGGCCAGACACCTGGTGGATGCTTAATCAGTGCTTAATGGCTGATTAAAACATGGAGGCTACAATGATGGAAGCCCTGAACAATGGCAACCCCACCAATGGCGCCGGAGGACTCACCTTTCCCACCCTCACCAACCTCCAGCCTCTGAAGACAAGGTAGTCTCCTCCCCCTGGTACCTGGCTCGTCTCTCTAATATTCCTTCTCTCCTTATTTATTGGTTCCTTCCGTCCCACCTACAAACACACCCAAGTCTCCCCCATTTCCCCAATATTATTTTTATTTGGCTTTATGCCTTTTGTCATCTTCAATTAAACATTTTTTTTTCTCTCCATCTCTTTCCATGGTAGGAAAAAAAAAAAAGAAAAGAAAAAAGAAAAAAAAATTCCTTGACAGAAAAAGGCAAATGTTTAAAACTGTAGGCAGCATTCTGCTCCCTGAGTCTCCCACCTCTCTGTCAGAAGGTAAAGAGCCTACCTGGCCAGGAGTCCTCTGAAATGATAGTCAGTCACCCATCCGTCAGTATTTTTCAGTCTTTCCAAGTTGTCTTGACACTATTATCAATAGTTCTTGAATGCACATGGTTAACCGATATTGGATTATTTAAGGGAAGGAGGGAAGAGGGAGGGAGAAAATTTTGGAACAAGGCTTTGTAAGGGTGACTGCTGAAAACTATCTTTATATATTTTGAAAACAAAAAGTTATTAAAATAGTTCTTTTTCTGCTGGCTTCCCTATCTATGAATCTCTCTGTGAAACTTCCTTTTATCCTTTCTTACAACACAATAATAACCCTTCGTATGCCATAAACCTTCCTAGACCATAAAACTGTTTGACCATTCCCTAACTGATGTCCCCTTGAATTTCCACGATTTTTTCCCATCACAAAAAAATGATAAAAGAAAAAGAAAAAGAAAAAAATTGCACACAAACACCTTTTTCTTTGATTATAAAGTTTAGTGGGTAGCATCTACATGGTTTCAGAAGAGCTACACGAGTTCATAGGTCCCAAGCACATATTAATGCGCTGTTTTCCCACAGTTCCTCCAGCATTTGGCATATTCCCTTTTGGTCAATTTTGCCCATCTGAGAGGCAGGAGAGAGAACCTTAGAGCTGCTTTAATTTTCAGTTCTCTAGGAGAGGGTTTTTGGTTTGTTTTGCTGAGGCAATTGGGATTAAGTGACTTTCCCACGGTCATACAGCTAGAGAATGTTAAGTGTCTGAGATCAGATTTGAACTGGGGTCCTCCTGACTTCAGGGCTGATGCTCTACCACTGCGCCACCTAGCTGCTCTTAGGAGAGTTTTTTATATAGATAGTAATACTGAGCTTGGTTTTTTCCCTTGGAAAACTGCCCATTCATGCTCCTCAGCCATTTATTAGTTGGGAAATTCAGCTCTGATTATAAACTTGAACCAGCTCCTTATATGCCCTGGAAACAAGACTTTTATAAGAGAAACTGCCCCAAAGGTTTCCCAGCCTTCCACTCTCCTAGCTAATTTGCATTCAATTTAAACTTTCATTTTCAAAGCTAATATGATTTCTTCATCAACAAAAAGCTCCCTCCCTCCCAATTTACAACTGAAAAAGAAAGAAAAAACCTTTCAAGAAACGCCACCTGGGGGCAGCTAGATGGCGCTATAGTGGATAGAGCACCAGCCCTGAAGTCAGGAGTACCTGAGTTCAAAGCTGGTATCAGACACTTAACATTCCCTAACTATGTGACCCTGGGCAAGTCACTTAACCTCAATTGCCTCAGCAAAAAAGAGGAAGGAAGGAAGGAAAGAAGGAAGGAGGGAGGGAGGGAGGGAGGGAGGGAGGGAGGGAAGGAAGGAAGGAAGGAAGGAAGGAAGGAAGGAAGGAAGGAAGGAAGGAAGGAAGGAAGGAAGGAAGGAAGGAAGGAAGGAAGGAAGGAAGGAAGGAAAAACTCCACCTGATGAAAAATAGAAATCCTTGCCCTGGCAGCAGCCTGACAAAGGTGCCCTATGCTGCCACCTGGTGTCAGGGAGTACAAGGCACTTCATAAGCCTCTGGCCTTCTCTCCCTCATCCACAGCCCAGGCTCCCTTCCTAGCCTTTTGTTTCCCTTTAAACTTGTCTTCCCTAATGAGCCCCCGCCCCCAGGGGCGATTCTGGGACTTCCCACCCTTCTCCTTTCCTGCCTATTTCCCTGCTGGATGTTGGGTGGGGATTTGGCAGTTCCACCGTGGGCAAGCCTGTAAGAGTGTGTTTGTACATTGTGTGCACTGGAGAAGAGCATGAGTGCATTTGTGTGCACGTGTATGTTTGGACTGTGGACATGTGTATAGGGTTGTACATGTGTATATGTGCATGTATGAACTGTATGTGTGCATGCATGTACACAGTGTGCATGTGTGTGAGAGGTGTGTTGCACTGTGTATATGGATATGTGTTGTAGACTGTGTATTCATATGTGTTCTGTGAGCACATGTACATGTGTGTGCATTGTAAAAGACCGGTGTGCATCTGTGCCTTTTGTAGACATGCGCACACCTGTGTTGCATGTATGGCTCATGTACATGTGTGCACATACACAGCTGGGCATTGTAGAGGGCATTCTACATGCACATACATGCATGGATCATGTATGTGTGCATGTGTGCGCACAATGTGCAGTGTATGTTTTGTGTGCATGTTGTAGGCATGTGTGTTCCTGTGGACAGTGTAAGCCCATATATATGTGTGTACATGCATGTGTGCAGTGTAAAAGACTGGTGTGTGTTTGTGTGGGGGGGGACATATACACAGCTGTGCATGTGTGTGCATTGTAAAAGACCATTGTACATGTGTGTGTGTGCCTGTGTGGAAACATGCGAGTGTGCATGTATGTGTGTTGTATTGCATTGTGTACATGGGTGTGCATTGTAGGCATGTGTGCATTGTAAAAGACGTGTGTATGTTTGTGCATGTGTGTGGATGTGTACATGTATGTTTGTGTTGCCGTGTATGCCATGTACATGTGTGTGCATATTGCAGTTTAAGTCCCTGTAAATGTGTACATGTATGTGTGCAGTGTAAAAGACTGGTGTGGGTGTGTGCACGTGTGTTCGTGTTGCATCGTAGAGGAGCATTGCACATGTATGTGCATGCATGGACTATGTGTGTGTAAGCACTGTACACATGTGTGCACATGTGCAGTGTGAGCCCATGTACAGGTGTACATGCATGTATGCATTGTAAAATACAGGTGTCTGTGTGTACATGTGTGTTCATATTGTGTTATGAGCCCTGTACATGTATGTGCATGTGTGTATTACTCATGACACCTTCTCTATTCCTCATCACAGCCCTCCGAGGTACACATCTGCCTCTAGTGCCCATGGGAGTGCTGGAGAGGGCAGAGCTGGCTGGCACGTGGGGGTGCTGGAGAGGGCAGAGTTGGCTGACACATGGGAGTGCAGAAGAGAGCAGAGCTGGCTGGCACATGGGGTGCTGGAGAGAATGGCTGGCTGGCACGTGGGGGTGCTGGAGAGAGCAGAGCTGGCTGGCATGTAGGGGTGCTGGAGAGAATGGCTGGCTGGCATGTGGGGGTGCTGGAGAGAGCAGAGCTGGCTGGCATGTGGGGGTGCTGGAGAGAATGGCTGGCTGGCACATGG
>JAJPUD010012531.1:8642-19803 GCA_023553655.1 Myrmecobius fasciatus | reverse complement strand
AGACAGAGAGAGGGAGACAGAAGAGACAGAAAAAGGGAGAGACAGACAGACAGAAAGAGAGAGGGACAGAAAAAGAGAGAAAGGGAGAGACAAAGAGAAAGGGAGACAGACAGAGAAAGAGAGAGGAAGACAGAAAAAGGGAGAAAGAGAGAAAGGGAGACAGACAGACAGCGACAAAGAGAGGGGGGGAAGGAGGGGGAAGGGGAGAGAGGGAAAGGGAGCACTTTCTAGGCAGGGGACTCAGCCAGGAAAAACACCTGGACTCGAGAGCAGGCTGGAGTGGTGGGTATGAGGAAGCTAGGGGCCTTAGACCAAGGAGAACTGAAAGGGGCGGGGCTACAGGGAGTGGCCGATGGGATGCTTCATCCTGGAGGTAATAGGGAGCCATGGGAGGTTACTGAGCAGGGGCGGAGAGCAAAGCCCTGTAACCCCCAGGCTCCAATCCCTGGCGTCCTCGGCGACCCCCTCCCCCAGCTCCACACTGTTGCCAAGGCCAGTCCTTTGTTAGTCTGATTAACATTTCTCCTATAGGCCCTCCCATCTCCTGACCCGCCCCCACCTCCCCCTCAACGCTCATGTCTTTCCTACTATGCCAGCTGCTGAGGGCTCTGCCCGCCTCAAGTCTCTCCCCACTCCAGTCCGACCTCCAGACACCAAAAGGATTTTCCTAAAGCACAGGGCTGACCCCATGACCCCCTGCTCGATCAGCTCCTGGGGCCCCCTCTGACCCTCGGGGTCAGATACAAAATCCTCTGGCTGCCATCCCCAGTTCTCTGGAATTCTTCTCCTTCCCACTTTTCAATTGCATCACACACGGTTCCATTAGTGACCCTGGCCCTGTTATTGTTCCTGACATTCGATGCTCATGGCCCTTGTCCATCCCTCTACTCTGGCTGTGCCCCATCCCTGGGGTGCTCTCTCCCCTTCCCTGCCTCATAAAATCCCCTGCTGCTTTCAAGACTGCTCCATGTCAGCCTCCATATGCGGCCTTTCCTGATGCCCCTTCTGCCCCTGCCCTCCCTCCAAAATGCTCTTCCATCGCTTCGTGATGGAAGAAGCCCTCCATCCAGGTGGGGCTATAGTCAGCATGAAACTGCAAGGCATTAATGAGGCAGCTGAGCAGGTGGCTAGAACACTAGAACCCTGGACCTGAGTCCAAGGTCAGTTTCAGACACTCACTATCTGTGTGAACTTTTGTAAATTATTTAATCTGTCTGCCACAGTTTCTTTATCTGTAGAATGGCGATAATAGCACTTACTTCCCCTTTCATTATAAAGGTCAAATGAGATGCTTGTAAAGTGCTTTACAGAAACACTAGCTATTACTATTATTATCCTAATGATGGGTCCATGCCCTGACCCTGGGCATTCATGAGCACACCCCCAAAGTGTCATCCCCTGGAGGGAGCCCCTCCTTGGCACCAGGTTCTGAAGGTGATCCTGGAGGAGGGCAATAGTCACAGGAAGCCCTACCAGTGGGATCCCCCTACAGTAAATAGGCTGAGCTCCTGGCTCCTGGCTCCTGCAAAATCATTTAATGGGAAGGCAGCAGTTATAAAACATCTCCCCCATAAACCTGGGGGTGCGTTCCCCCATAAACACACAGAAAGGCCGAGTTCAAAACCAAGTCTAATAGTATGGCTGTCACTTGCATAGGAGACTGTGGCAAAGGCTCCACGAAGCTGGAAGCCTTCCTGCTCTTTGCACAGGCTGCCCTCCTAGTTCCCCTCCAGAGCAAGCTCTCTTCTCTGCTGCCAGCCCCACAAAGCTACTTTGTCTCCAAGTGACTGCAACTTTGTATCCTTGTCTGGCTGGGGCAGGAGTCTTAACCTGGTTCCCGTGGGTGGTTCCTTTTCAGTTTGGTTACATTCGGTCTCCTTTGTAACACTTTAGATACATTGAAGCACATGGTGCTGAGCAGGACTCCTCAGGAGCTCCATACTACCAACCAGGTCAAAGTCTCTGCTCTCCCCACTCCGCCCCCACCCCCACTCCTGGGCTTTCTTTTACTGAATTTCCTCCAAAGCCTAATTATGCGAAGATCCCCACCACAGACACACCTTGGTAGCTGGAACCTTAGGGTGACCTTCCAGGGCTGCTCTGCCTATGTCACCTGAGTAGGGGGTGGGGAGGGGAAAAGGAGGGGAAGCCCTTTCTGACCCTTATATATGGAGAGATCTGGCTTCATTTGTCCCTCTGTCCTCTGCCTCACACAGTGCCCAGAACATACACAGCAGGCGCTTAATACATGCTCCTTGATTTGAACTGAGCTGAATGTAAGCGATCTCCCCGGTGGACCCTTCTGGCAAATCTGCTTCTTCACCCTTTTTCATTGCTTCCTTCTTTGTACCCCGAAAGTCTTCTCCTGGAGGCTGGGAAGGGTACACACGGCTCGGGAAGGGCACATGGCCCAGGAAGGGGCACATGGCCCGAGAAGGGCACAAAGCCCGGGAAGGGCACACGGCCCAGAAGGAATGGGGTGGAAATGCCAAAAGGGGCCATGCAGAAGAACCTGAGAGCTGAAAGGTCCCCACTGGGAGCAATGGTGTGCACATGTGTGTGCGTGAACTGTGGGGTGCAACCATGTGGTGGATGCAGTGGGTGAAAGTGTATGCACATGTGTGTGTACTCTGGGTGTACATTGTGTGCCCTCATGTGAGTGCATGTGCCCACGTGCTTGTGTATATATAACATGGGGTCTCCATTGTGTGCGCGTGTCTGAGCATGTGCATGTGGTTCCAGTGTTGTGACAGTGAGTGTGCACATGTGCTTGTGTAGTTGTGTACACATGTGTGCGTGCACAGTGTGCACATGTTGTGCTTGTGTACATGCCATTTGGCACACTGTGTGCATGCGTGTGAGCATGTGCATGTGGGTGCATATATGGTGGTGTGCAATGTGGATGTGGGTGCACACACATGTGGTGTGAAATAAGTTTGTGTGATAAGCACAAGTGTGTGTTTGTGTGAGTGTGTGGTGCCCTGCTGTGTGTGGGCACTGTGCACGTGGGTGTCCCCTCATGATCGGAGCACGGGCACCGACATCAGGGCTCTTGGGCGCCCTAAGCCTAGTGGTCCCTCACAGCCCACCCCAAGGCGTCCAGCACAGCCCTAGGTCTACCCGGACAGGCCGGCCCCGCTGCCCACTCACCTTTCTCGGACTGCTCCGAGGTGTTGAACATATGGGGAAACGACAGGCGAGGGGCCACCTCTCTGGCGTTGATGATTTCGACTTTCTCTGGAAAGACAGAGCAGAGGAGTTTAGCCCAAGGGGCCCCACCTGACCCGCCCTGCGCCTCAGTTTCCCCACTTGTTAAGCAGGGCTCTGAGGGGCAGGAGAGACCCAGTGGCCTCCCGGACCTGCCCCCTTCACTCACCAGTGCTGCTATTGTAGATGGTGAAAAAGAGGCCCCCACCAATGCCCATGCTGTGAGCGTTCATGAGTCCCACGCAGAGTAGAGCCGCGATGGCCGCGTCCACCGCCGAGCCGCCGTCCCGCAGTGCATCCCTGCGCAGCGCCCACGGGACCACCTCAGAGCCTAGCCCAGCCCACCCAGACGCAGTGGCAAAGTCGCCGTGGAAACTGGGGCAAAGCCCCTTCAGACTGGCAGCGAGGCCCACGGACAACAGAGACGAGACCCCCCTGGGGGGCGATGGCCTGGGGGGGGGTGTCCCTGCCAGGACTGATTGTCTCCATTAGGAAGTGACTCACATTTGAGAGAGGATGGGGTCCAACAAATGATGGAAACAGAAGCATTATGGGAAGGAAGGAAGGAAGAGGATACAGAACAGAAAGGGGAGCTGGGCAGAGCTTAGAACCAGGCCAAGAAAGAAGGAGCGGGGAAAGAGCCAGAAGGAACGGACAGGAGATGGGAAAAGAAGGATCAGGGTTCCCAGAGCACGCCCACCAGGGCGAGAACCGGCCTCACGTCCTGGGGGCCTGGAACCCCAGCATTCAAGATGGCGTGCGCCCTCACGGCTCTCTCTGCTCCCACAGGTGTGGAAAGAGCGGGACCGGCCAAACAGACTTAACCCTCAGCCGGTGAGCCAAGAGCCCCCGGCACCGTGGCAGGGACTCCCGGGGTCTGCTGGCATACAGCTGGTGCTTAAGAAATGCTTCTGCTCTGGGGACTGGCAACAGTAAATGGTCCCCAAGGGAGAAAGATCCGGGGTGAGGGGCAGGGCGCAGAGAGAGACCAGGACAGATGGAGAGAGGGACAGACAAAAGACTGAGAGAAGGGGGCAGCCTGAGAGGCAGAGCAAAGCAGACATGGTCACAGCAGGGCAGGGGGGGTCAGACAGAACCACAGCAGAGTGGGGGTCAGACAGGGGCAGAGCAGAGTGGGTCAGACAGGGGCAGAGCGGGGGGGGGGGAGTCAGACAGGGGCAGAGCAGGGGGGGTCACACAGGGGCAGAGCAGGGGGGGTCACACAGGGGCAGAGCAGGGGGGGGTCACACAGGGGCAGAGCAGGGGGGGTCAGACAGGGCCACAGCAGAGTGAGGGTCAGACAGGGGCAGAGCAGAGTGAGGGTCAGACAGGCAATCCTCTGCCCAGCCCCAAGCCCAGCAGCAAGAACTCGGAGAGAGCCGGCCCAGCACGGTCCCACTCACCCCCGAGTTAGCGGGGCCTCAGGAGACCCCGGCACCCAGCTTCGAGGACCCGGCAGCCACAGGACGTCGTCCTGCCCGCACTTAGGGAGGTTTACGAGGGAGCTCAGACCAGAGTAGAATCATTGAGCAGACCCATTCCACAAAGGAGAAAACTGAGGCAGCCCAGGGGCCACGGGGGGGCTTTTGCCAGGGCAGACAGGATTGGGGGGAGGCCCTGGGCTCCGGAGCAGCCTTCCCCTGTAGGTCTCCGTGCCGCCCCTGGGAGGCCGCTGGCAGGGGAAGGCGGAAGGGCCGGGGCCCGGCCAGGGAAGGCATCCGGGGCCAGGCCGGGCCGGGCAGCGGCAGGCCCCCTGTCAGACTCACCTGCCAATCTCCGAGCACCTCTGGGCGTCGGTGGCCACGGCCGCCCTCCTGTACACGTGGGAAACCGCTCCTTTGGGTTGCAGGCCCAGGTTGAGCCCCAGGATCAGAGCAACGACGACCAGAGTGACCAGGATAATCAGCCCCACCACCAGCTTCTTCTTCATTGTTCTGGGGGGACACGGTGGGAGGCTGGGGCTGGGAGGAACCCCGGTGGGCCGCCAGGGGGGAGGGGAGCAGTAGGGAAGCAGGGGGCAGAGACGTGGCTCCAGGTGGGGACCCGGGCCCTGGGACCGTGGGAGCTTGCCCAGGTCAGGCAGAGCTCTTGGGAAACTCCGGGGGCAGTGGGGCGAGGGCTCGGGACATGGGGACCCTGGCCGGCCGGCCACCACTTTGGGGGCACTTACCGGCTGCGGGGGCCTGCACAGTCCCGAGAATTCTGCCCACGCTGCCACCCAGGGCTGGGAGCTTCCCACCGCCTTTCTGGCCCGACTCAGCTCTGGGCACCTCCTGCTTTGCCCCCCGAGGGCAGAATGCCAGGCTGGCTGAGGTAGCCGCTCCTGCAAAGGCAGACTGGGGATCAGCTGTGCAGAGAGACGGTGCTGGGGAGACCGAGCCCATAGGCTGCGGTGGGACCCCCAAGGTCCCTTCAGCCTCCAGCGCCTTAGCACCCAGAATGCCCGGCAGCCTGGCCCATGGCACTGCCCGGAGCCTGCTGTGAGCAGCCGCCCCCACTTCGGGGGTGCACTTTGCACGGCGAAGGTATAGTGCACATTCAGCGATCCCTGCGGGGGTAGCTCTGACCTTCAGACCATCCCACCCCGAGCCAGACAACAGGGCCAACGGGCAGACTGCTCTGCAGGGCTCAGATCTCCAGCCAGTCCGGGGGCAGCCTAAGAGGCAGGGTTAGGGCCGGGGGCCACTGCAAGGGTCAGGGGTGAGCTGGAAAGGAAACAGCAGGAGAGCCGACTGGAAGACCCTCGGACCCGGGGAAAAGACCAACTCTCCTGTCTGGGCCATTTCAAGGCCAGCCTCCTTCCCAGCCTCCCTCTCTTCCCAGCCCAATCCCACTGACCTTCAGCATACCCAATGCTCCATCCAGCCTCCTGACCTTTGTCCTGGCCGTCCCTCCTTCCTCACCCCTCAGCTCCCAGATCCCCACCCTGGCTTCCCAGCGGGTCTCCCCTCTCCCCACATCACTCGGTCCATGCTGCCTCTCCGGGTCTCACTCTTCCCCTTCTGTTTGTAGCCCCGGAAGGGTCAGGAGGGGATGGGGGCCCAGACACCCCTGCGAGTGACTCCCTGAGCGGAACCCTGGTCCTTCCTTTCCCAACAAAGATGGGTTCTATGAACCCCTGGGGAGCAGGGCAGAGGGAGCCAGCCGAGGCTCCTATTGAGGCCCACAGGCAGGGCCGTGAGGTCCCTGCCCACCAGTCTCAGGCACAGAATGGGGAAAAGCAACTTGGCCCCCAGAGGAGTCCACTCTGGAGCAGCCCCATCCATTGTGGTGGAAGCGGGCATTGCGCTGGGGTTCGAGTCCCAGTTCTTATTCTAATTCTCCCTGAAGGCCCTCCAGCCCATCCTCCTCTGGCCTCTGCCTCCTCCCCTGCTCTCTCCTCAATAGATTCCCATGACTCCCTGTTACTTCTCTAGATCCAACACAAAATGTCTCGGGGGGGGGGGTCCTTCCCGTCCTCCTGAGCCTCTGACAGTGACCTTGCTTCACACTTGCCAGGTCCCATTAATCCGTCTCCTTGGGATCGCCACCCAGAGCCCCCTCCCTCGGTCCTCCTCAAGAAATCCTGGCTCCCTTCAAGCTCAGCTCAGACGAGAGCTTGAGCTTCCCCACCAACCCCTGAGGGCCGGGCTTCCCCACCAATCTCTCTCCTATGTTCCCATACATATATACACACATCCCCCATGTAAAGCGTAAGCCCCCTGAAGGCCGGGCCCGCCCGTATTTTGCCTTAGGGAACCTCGTTTTTTGCCCTTTGTCTGGTACCTAGCAATGGATGCCTTGTGCCTCTAACTCAAGGACTCCACAAAGCCTGTGCATGTCACCCCCGGTTAGTCAGGCTCATGACTCCCAGGGCCCTGCTCCCCAAAGCAGATGCCGCCCCCTAGCCTTCTTTCCACGGTTCATGGAAGGAGACCCCCCCCCCTCCACCCAGCTCTAGCTCTGGCTTTGGCTCTGGGATCCAGCTGCAGCTTCCTGCTCAGGGTAGATCCCCCGCCCCCCACTCCAGACCAGCCGCCCTGCTCCCACCCGCCAGATGTGGCCAGGAGCACAGCTGAGGCTCCCTGCAGACACACATCCTCCACATTTCAGAAAGATTCAGCTGGGGAGGGGAAAAGGAAAGGGGTTCAGGGAGCGAGCAGGGCACTTCCCTTTCCCACCCACAGGCTTTCAGGACAGTCCTTAGAGATGGGCATGGAGGTCAGTCATGGTCAGTGACCGGCTCAGGACCACACAGCCTCCCAGCCCAGCTGAAACAACAGTGGCACTTACCCTGACTTTGGGAAATAGGTGGGTTCGGGGCCTCCCTGGGGGCCCTGTCCTCTGGGAGAGACCCTGGTCTGTCGTAGTCTGTGGAGAGGGAGGGGTGAGAGTGAACATCGGTGTAGGACCTACTCAGAGCATCACTGGGGAATGGGGGAGGGGTTTGAGGAGGGGGTAGTAGAGGATCTGGGTCTGGTCTGCAGAGCAGGAAGCTGGTAGTTTTGGGAAAACTGAACCTAGCCGTCCCAGAGCCCAGCCCATAGGGGAGGGGAAGGGGGAAGAAGAGAGGGGTGGGGACCCCAGGAGCTGGGAAAGACTCCACAGGATGTGGCCCAGTAGAGAGTAGAGCTGAGCCTCCTGGGGCCTGAACGCACAGCCCAGAAGCATCCCCAAGGGGTCTGTCTCCTGCTCAGTCTCCAAACTCACCCCAGGGGAGGAGTCAAAGGGAGAGGGAACCCTTCTGGAGGCCACAGAGGAGATGGGACCCCCTCCCCAACACATTTGCACACATGGTCTCCCATCACTGTATCTAAATGGTCCCCCCTCCCCCCCATCAGCCTCAGAGCTAACATCAGGGGAGAGCCTCAGCTACCTTCTCTGGGAAATAGAGCTAAGGCCTAAGTCCTACTCAGGGCGGGCTCCCGGAGAGTGCTCTGACTGTGGCCCCTGCTAGGGTCCGACCCAAGGGACATCCGGCCTCTTGTCACTCCATGTTAAAAGAACCCAAATCTCTTTTGGGGTTCAGGTCAAAGGAAAGTTTGGAATTTCAGAATATAAGGGCGCTCCTCAAACTACAAGCTCATCTCCTGAATGTATTTTCACCTTTGCTGTTGAAGTTTGTTTGCTTGTTTGTTTTTTCTTATTTTTTTCTTTCTCATTTTTTCTTTTGACCTGACTTTTCATGCAAAGCGTAATTCTGAATATGGAAATATGTTTAGAGGAACTAGACATATTTTACCTATATCAGATTACTTGCTGTCTTGGGGGGAAGGGGGGAGGGAGGCAGAAAAAATTGGAACATAAGGTTCTGCAAAGGTCAGTGTAGAAAAATCACTCATATGTTCTATAAATAAAAAGCTTTAATTAATTAAAAATAAATAAATAAAAGGCAGCCTCTAAAACAAACCAATAAGGACATAGACCGGAGATAGTCTTCCCAATTCCAGTTATGGAAGACATTGGAACCAAAGGAGAGAAATACAAACAGAAAAACAGAGGAAGACAGATTGTAATAGCAAGTCCAGAATCAGCAGGATGAGTTCAAATTCGCTCTCAGCCACTTATAGCTGGGTTTGCCTCAGTTTCCTCATCTATAAAATGAAAACCATGGAGAAGGAAAGTATTCCGGAGAGACATGCCCAAGGTCACCCCACAAAGATCTGAGGGCGGATGGGAACCGAGGCGTCCCTGACTCCTGGCCCACAGTGGGGCGTCCAAGCTGCCTCTTGACCTCTTGGGGATCACAGAAGAAAGCGTTTCCGTGACTTAGAGAGAGAGGAAAGCCGGCCCAAGTAAAATGAGAGCATGGAGAAAGGAGGGAGGGAGGGAGGAAACCAATCTCTACTCCGACTAAGAACTTTGACAAAGAATAGCGCCGCCATCAGACGGGGAGAACGGCTGCTGACGTCCCGCTCGCTCCCCAAGGGGAGAGGCGCACAAGAAGCGGCTCCAAACTCCCGCCCCCGGGAAGCCCCCCTCCAGCCTGCCCAACTGGCAAAGAGATGAGAGAATGATGACCAATGATGGAGGGTCTCTCCCCAAAATTCCCTCCCCTTTCCCTCCTCCCCTCCTCTTTCCCTCTTCCTCTCCTCTCTCCCTCCTCCCCTCTTCTTTCCCTTTTCCCCTCCTCTTTCCCTCTTCCCCTCCCCTTCCCCTCCTCTCCCTCCTCTCCTTTATAGTATTCATTGGTTTTGCCGAACCACTTCTATTTCCTCCCCCCCCCCAGTTTTTGTCTTTGTTACAAGGGACAGTTTGTCCACTGGGGGCAGCATTGGTACAACCATTTGGTAAAATAAGTGGTAAAATTGGTGCAGACATCCAGACCGAGGGCATCCTGATCCAAACTCTCCTGCCACTGAATGGCTGCCTGGGGAATAGACTTGAGCCTGAAGCCAGAATCAGGGACACTCTTGGCAAGACCAGGAAGACGATCCAGGCCCCCAGGTCCCAGTTGTCCCGGGTTCATCTCTCACATAGAGTCATAGTGGTAAAGTGCTCAGCCTGCATAATGCCTGGCACACAGTAGGGGCTTACTAAATGCTCCCTTCCTCTTCTAAAGCAGCTGAGGCTACAGAAGCTGACCAATATTTCCCTTCCTGGTCCAAAGGAGATGACTGATGGGCACCCTGGGGAGCTCAGCAATCCAGCAAGCTTACAGGAAGGCCCCCAAGGGGCCTCTCAGGCTCTTTCTTGCGCCCGTGCCAGGCTCTCTCTAAAGTCCATGTCCTCCAAGAAGCTCAGCTCCAAGAGGAGGGAGCCAGGGATAACCCCAGAACTTTGAGTTGCCTGATGCCTGAACTCCACAGAGGAAAAGTCATACCCCAGAAGGAAAAGGTCTGCCAAGGACAGACCCACACATCAGCAAGATAGGCTGGGAGGAGCTGGAGAGGTGGTCGAGGCCAACCCTTGGGGGGAGGGAGGATTTGAACTCGGGCTCTCAGGATTCACTACTTGGAGGCTTATTTTTCACCTAGCCCCTCATCTGAGGGTGCTAATGTGGACTAGAAATGGGGACAAATCTAGGAAAATGGCTCTGACCCAAAGCAGAATAAAGGCAGTAGAATGGGACAGCCATGTCATAAAACTGGAAATGGGATCTTGATGAGCAACAATAGCTCCTACCTCCCAGGCTGTTGAGAAGTTCAAAGGAGCTATGTGTAAAGCACTAGAAAAAGACCAGCTCTTTTTTACTACCTATCTTTCTCCCTCTCTTTTTTAGCTCTTTGCTTTTAAAGGGATGGCTCTCTCAAAAAGGGATGAAGGTGATGGACAGAAGGCAGGAATGGGGGTGAATCAATACAAAAATATGACAAAACTGTAGAAAAATAATCATTCCTTACTGTCTATATCACTCTGGCCAAGCTCCTCCCCTTCTTCTGGCCAGATCCCTTTTATTACTCCAGAATGGAGAGGGTTGGATACAATAGAGTCTGAGGTTCCCTGAAGTGCTAAGACCTATGTTCATTGAAGCTCAGAGCTGGGAGGAACCTTTGCAGAGCCCAGTCCCATTTCCCAGATCACACTGTAATGTGCCAGGAAGGGGCAGTTCCCTTCCCATATCAGGAATAGCCAGTTGTATTAAGAAGCTTTCTGCCATCCAGACTTAACTCTGTTCCTTTGCCCTGACTCCTGGCTCAGCCCATACCTGGAGCTACGAAGAGGCCCATTCACCTTGGTCTGCCACAAAATGGGCATCCTTTAAAGATTCAGCTGCTCCCAGACACATCTTGCCAGAGCATGGCAAGCTCTATCTCGGATACCACAAACTGAGTAGACCTGTCAAACTATATATTCAAAAAAAATTCCCACCTTTCTACTTTCCTTTACTGTGAAGGCCAAAGCCATCCTCCCAGACCTTCCACTCCCAAGCCAGGGGTCATCCTGGAATTCTCACTCAGGTCTGTTGATTTCACCTCTGCTGTATTTCTGGTCAATTTCACTTCTGCACCATGTCTGGTCAATTTTATTTCCT
>JAJPUD010012530.1:46808-48921 GCA_023553655.1 Myrmecobius fasciatus | reverse complement strand
TTACATGAACTGATGCTGAGTGAAATGAGCAGAACCAGGAGATCATTGTACACGGCAACAACAGTACTATATGACGATTAATTCTGATGGACATGGCTCTCTTCAACAATGAAATGTTTCAAACCACCTCCAATTGTTCACTGAAGAAAGCCATATACACCCAGAGAGAGGGATGTGAAATGTGGACCACAACATAATATTCTCATACTCCTTGATTGATGTTTGCTTACATTGTGTTTCCTTTATCTGATATATCGTTTGTGTAGACAAGATTTTTCTTGCACAACAATGATAAGTTTGGAAATATGTATACATATATTCGATTTGCCAATATTTTAACATAATTAACATGTAGTGGATATCCTGCCATCTAGGGGAGGGGTGGGGAGTTGGGGGGAAAAATGTGTAACGGAAAGCTATGTAAGGGTTATTGTTGAAGAATTACCCACACATATGTTATGCAAATAAAATAAAATAAAATAAAATAAAACAAATGGTGTAATGAAATGCAGATTTGTGTGTCTCTGGGCCCTTATGTGGGAGAAGATTAGAATGTTCAGTGGCCTGATCTCACCTTAATCATTGAATGGATGTTGCCTCAGTTAAACTTGTACTTGGGAAAGATCATAGTTTTACAAGGCCAAGGTCTTCCACTGCAGGTGGGGCTATCTCCAGTTGTCCTGATCTATATCTTGACACTGGAACCAGATGGTTCCACAGGAGAAAGTGGCTGGTAACTTTGCACAGCCCTCCCTCACTTGAATCCAATTCATTTACTCATGACATCACCTCCCTGATGTCATGGGTGCCTTCAAGAAAAAAGAGCAAACAACAATGTGGGAAAAGGTTATAATGATAAGTGGCCATAAATACTAACCTTACAATAAAAGAAGGTTCATGATGCTTCTAACCCGAATTCAGAAACTCTCTTTCTTAAATCTAATTTGGGTCATATTTGTTCTGTTCTGTCCATGATTAGCATCATGTGTCCAGGTCATAGAAAATGCCCAGGGGTTAACATAATTTCAGTGTTGATGATGCAATGTGTGCATAGTAATGCAAAATCAGAGAGAATACTTGATAGGCCAATTGGAATCCCCTGGAATTTTTACAAAGCATTGTGACTAAATTGCAATCATCTAGTGAACTTCTGGTCACACTTCTCTTAACAGGAAGCATTCTGCAACTATATTAGTTGGGGGTATATTGTTTCCTATTAATTGAGGCATACATGCTGGGGAACCTCAGTATACTGCCAGCTTTCACTTTATTACATATGTTTTCACTTAGTGAATGGATTAATATATTGGTTCTTTGTGCACTATTGCCATTCAGAATATTTGCATAATTGCATTTTGATTATAAGACCCTTTTCCTAGATGAGATGACTTTATTTGCTTTTTCCTCCTTCCTCCTTTCCTTCCTTCCCTCCCTTCCTTCCGTCCTCCCTTCCTCCCTTCCTTTCCCACCCTCCCTTTATCCCTCCTTTCCTCCCTTCCTGTCTTCCTCCCCTCCCCTCTTTCCTTCCCTTCTTCCTTCCTTCACTCCCTTCTTCCCTCACTCCCTTCTTCCTTCCTTCCCTCACTCCCTTCTTTCTTCCTTCCCTCCTTCCTTCCTTCCTTCCTTCCTTCCTTTCTTTCTTTCTTTCTTTCTTTCTTTCTTTCTTTCTTTCTTTCTTTCTTTCTTTCTTTCTTTCTTTCTTTCTTTCTTCTTTCTTCTTTCCTTCCTTCCTTCCTTCCTTCCTTCCTTCCTTCCTTCCTTCCTTCCTTCCTTCCTTCCTTCCTTCCTTCCTTCCTTCCTTCCTTCCTTCCTTTCTTTCTTTCTTTTAACATGTAGCTAATACAGAAAGAGCTACATTATGGCCATTCTCTTGCCACAACCAAATAAAGCCAAACTCAATCAGTTCCACAGTTCATAAGAGGCTACTGTCATTGGTGCTCCCTCATTCCCACAACAGCTGTGGGACAGATGGTGGTACAGAAGGGGTGGGAGCTTGATCTCTTACACACACAGGAAGCAAAACAAAGTAGGCAGAAAAGTGCCAGAACTTTATAGACTTTGGCCTCAGATAAAGTTGGACATCAGTTCTCATCTCTCTTAGTTTTCCCTAGAT
>JAJPUD010012530.1:31808-44308 GCA_023553655.1 Myrmecobius fasciatus | reverse complement strand
GTCTAATATATATTACAGTCTTCTACATAATTTAATATATATATGTCATTTCTCCATCATTGCTACCTTTCCCTTGTTTTCAATCTTCCCTCTTCTTGTTCATTTCTTACTGCTTGCAAACATGTCCATGTCTTTCCATGACTTGCTCTTTAGTAAGCTCTTACTTGATACTTCAGACCTCATTAATCACCATTCCCTATATCTTCTACCATTTATATCTAAATTAATTGAAAAATCCATCAACAAAAAGTGTCTACATTTTCTCTCCTCTCATTCTCTTCTTAATTTCTTTCAATCTGGCTTCAGACCTTTTGATTACATTGAAACTTCTCTTAACTAATAGATCTTTAATGATCTGTTAGTTGCTAAATCCAATAGCCTTTTCTCAGTCTTCATTCATATCCTTTGACCATTTATCAATTTTGCAATGATTTGTATTCTTTTAAATTTGAGTCAGTTATATATATATTTTAGAAATGACGCCTTTATGAAAAACATGGGCTGCAAATTTTTTGCCAACTTTCTCCATTCCTTCTAATCTTTGCTGTATTGCTTTTGTGTGAAAAATTTTCATTTAATATAATCAAAATCAGCCACTTTGCATTTTATAATGTTCTCTAGTTCTTATTTGGACATATGTTCCTTCCTCCTCCTTAGATCTGACAAGTAGACTATCTTTTACTCACCTAGTTTGCTTATAATATCACCCTTCACATCTAAATCATGAAGCCACTTCAGCCTTATCTTTATAGAGGGTGTTAAATATTGGTCAGTGACTGGTTTCTGCCATACTATTTTCCAATTCTCCCAGAATATTTTGTAAAATAGTGAGTTTGTAACATCAAAGCTAAAACTTTGGGGTATATCAAACACTAAATTACCATAGTCATTGATTATTGTGTCTTGTGTCCCTAAAATATTTCACCAATTCACTATTCTATTTCATAGCCAGTAGTATAGTGTAGATTTAGACCTAATAAGGCCTTTGCACTGTTTTCATTAATTTTCTTTTTTAAAATTAATTCCCTTGATATTCTTGACCTTTTGTTCTTCAAGATTAATTTAGTTTTTTTTTCTAGCTCTTCCACTTCTAAGTCTTGCAGGATACTTTTTACATATAATGTCTAAAATCTGACAATTTCATAAATAATGCCATATTAAATATATGTTGGTCAATCCAAGTACTTATTGGTGCAAATCAGTTTCCTCTGGGAATATCAGTCAATATTGAATTTGAATTCAATGACTAAAAACTCTACTCAGGGTTTAGGATTCTGAATAAACTGCTAAAGATTTTTGTTATACAACAAAACAACAAATAGGCCATTTTATAGATTTAGCAACATTTCTTTCTTGTTCTGATTTTAAGCTGCAGTTGATCTTTAACAATAATAGCACATATTTGGGGCAAATACCCATCTCTGTGCATCTTAGTTACCTCATCTTTAAAATGAAGGGGATTTTTTTTAACAGAAATTGATCACAGAATGTTTTATCTAATATAAAACTAAGGAAAGACTGAGAAGCTTGCTGGGTAATTGGGTCAGAGAGCCACTATATGGAAAGACCTTGGTCTTTTCCTGCTGTGACCCTAGTTATAGAATTCATGAGGAAAAAACCAGTCAGCTTTTAGTGGCCACAAAATTGTGAAAGGTAATATTAGTTTGCCTTTCTTCCTTTTTTGAGTAATTCCCTACCTCTAGTGATAATATATGTCTTTGAAAATGACCAATGTTCCTATGGCCTTTTCTCTTTCCTCAAAACCTGCTCCTTAGATTTGATATTAGTCATATGTGGCATGGGCCATATTACTAAAGCCATCTTGGCCTAATAGGTCTTGGAATCAAGACGATAAGTTCATTTTCCACTTCTGACACATACTATTAATGTAACCACTCACAAATAACTTCTTACTTCCTCAAGAGCAAAGAATAAAATGACAGGTTCAATGACACTTTCCCTCTAAAAATGTGAATTTCAGCAATTTAGCAGCAAATATAGGGAAGTGTTTAAGATGGGAGTACAAGGCCCTTCCTTTTACTAAAATCCTTTTTCTCCTACCATATCATAAAAGGAAATATGCATTTATTAACATCTACTGTCTTCCAAGCACAATGCTAGACAGTAAAAGGGATTTTAAATACAAAATAATTTAAATGACTGCATACTTCTAATTTGTATAAAGTAGGGCCTATAGATGCTTATCTAATATGTTCCATGTTACTGTAGAGGGCAATATTAACCTATCAGTCTCTCAGGTTCACCAGCGCCATCTTGGATTCTTCCATATTTATCTACTATCTATAAATGTATCTACACTTGGTTTCCCTATCATGCACAGGCTAGAAATATAACAATTGCTGAATGATTATATCCCACTAGTGAACTACATGGGACCTTTTGCCTGCTCCATTTTTCAACATGGACCAGTTTACTTTTCTTTATACCTTACTAGAGACCTCTGCTCCTGAGGCTTCATTGTATTTATGCCAAATTTAGTGTGGATGCTAGATCAGCCTAACCCACATTATTTAATTAACATTTTTATTTAAATTTTGAGTTTTAAATTCTATCTCTCCCTTATCCCTGAGATGGGAAGCAATGATTTAAGCTATATATGAGCAATTATGTAAAACATTTCTGTATTTAGTTATTGTACAAGAAGATTGTAATAAAAGAAAATAAAAAGAATGAAGTTAAAAATAGCATGTTTCAGGCTTTATTCAAAAAATATTCTTTTTCTGGAGGAAGATATTATGTTTCATTGTTAATCCTTTGGGATTGTCTTGAATCATTGTATTGCCTAACCCACTTTGGTTCAGAATTTTTGAAGTCAAGTGATTTGCCAGCCTCAAACTCCTAGGGATTACAGTTGTATTCCACCATGCCCAGGATTGCAGGTACTGCTAAGTAAACCCTGAATAAAGATGAGTATGAAAAACTATGGATATGTATAGGTTTTACACACACACATACACATACACACAAAAATCATTGAGAATTTAATGGAAGCATAAAAGTAATAATCTAATATTTTAAAAAGGTACATATAGAAAAATTAAATTGTACATTTTAAAGGAACCCTCTCAGTATAAGCATAATGAAATGAAGGGCCAAAGAAGCCTAAGGCTATAAGTCTTGATAAAACCCAAGCTAGAACTAATAAACAGATTTCTTGACATTCAACTTGGTGGGGAATGAACAACCACATGCTACCCCCAGGCAAATGGAGATGCTGAGCCTGATAGTATACCTAACAATATAGGCTCCCCAGATGATTCATATGCTATTCACCCCCGGTGAAGTGCTTCTCTATAGTAATAGAAGGGTTACTGTCTCAGCATTTGCCTACATTTTCTTAGTCCATCAACAGATCACTTTACCCAATGCATTGTTAGAAAAAAAAATGCATTGTTATTATATGTGAAAAATATATAATTCATGACCTTGCCTTGGTCTCTAGTATTAGGTATAACCTCACATTGCCTTTTTAGCCTAATATCATAGGATTATAGATTTAGAGAGCTGACGAAGATTTTATAAATCATCTAGACAAAATTTCTTATTTTATAAATGAAAAAAAAAACAAAACAAAACAAACAAACTGAGATCTGAACAAGCAAAGGGACTTGCTCAAACCCAATCTGTGTCAAGCAGTTCCCTCATAAATTGGTTTCTTTTTTCCTAAAATAGTCCTAATTCATTTCATCTTTTTTTAAAGTTGTTTTCAGAATTCTCCACCCAAGGTTATAACCTTTCAAAATGAGCAACTTGAGCTGGCTCATTATTTTCTCTTCCGATGTGAGAACTGACCTTGAAAAGGTGTTCATTTTATCTATTCTTTAAGGTGTAGCCTGTTGGTGAGTGCCAAGGTTTTTATTGATAATTATCAGAGTAAGCTTCTTCCGTCCCAAACTACAACTTGTCATCTTCCCAGAAGACATATCCAGGTTATTGAAATCTTTACCTAAATGTTCCAGGCAAACATGAGTTTAAAAGGGCCCAAATTATCATGGAATACCATAAATCTCTACTTGCTATAAGATATAGTTCTAGTCTAGTGGAAGGACTACTGTTTACTGCCCTCTTGCTATTATTTATAACCCAGATCTTCTTACTTTTTTCTTGTTAAATTTGGCTATAATTTTTGCTCTTTGGAACACAGTACTACATACTTATTTAAAGAGAGGTAAGAAATCCTTTACCTTTTTGGACTTCAAAAATATGCCTCAGGTGCAGGCTCATTCTGGAATATCCAGTCTACCTCACCTAGGGCCTGCTTGGACTTGATATCCAACTATGCCTGAGGCCTTTTCACCCTGGATTATCCCTTCACTAGATCTGCCTCTTTTTTCCACTGGTGAGTTCCACCTGCATCTTCTAATTTGTGGAAAATACTCAGGGTGGTCAAACTTTTCTTGGTTTTCTGAACTTCAACACCATGCCTTAGGTCTTGTATCATCCTAGAACTTCTATCAGCACCTGGGACTTCCTTGCCCTAGCATATCTAACTTTAAGGTTTGTAAAGCACTTTACAATGACTATTTTATTGGGTTCCCCATAACAGGGAAGTAGATGCTGCCTTATTATCATTTTTACACATAAGAAAAACATGCCAGAAACAGGTTGAGTGAATTGTTCAGAATCATATAGCTTACTTAGCTACATAGCTAGTTTTGAGGCCAGTTTTGAACTCACATTTATCCTAACTAGATCCAATGATCTATCTACTGTATTGCCTAGCTGCCTCAAAATAATAGGCCAAGAGCTGTTATGTTATCTTATACCTGTGACCAGATGAATCGATGGTTATCCCTTCCACATTATGACTTTCTCCATTATAGTTTGGTTATACTTTGGGTCAGCCTAAGAAATTAAATGGGAATTTGGGGGATTTTTTGTGAAAGTTACATGCAACATATAAAGTCTAGCAGACCACACAGAAAAAGTTTAGAAACTCAGAAGTGCATAAAATATATTTACAGTATTATATATTATCAACATGTTTTATCTTTCAATACCATAATAATTCAGACTTATTCTCTGGTATAAAGAGAGGACCAAAAAATTTTACATGCATTTTCCAGACCACAAGGGCTCTGGGCTCCTAAACTCCCTCCCCCATGTGGAAGGGATAAATTTATTTCTAAATTTTCTGTGCTCTATAAATTTATTTAATAAGTTAAAGAGCACCAGGTGAATTGTGTGATGTTTGTTTTTTGGTGCCTCAAGTATCATTCTTGTTTTTGTTGTTATCAATAAAAAAGAGGGTGGAACTAGATGTTTCCTAACATTTTGATTTTTACCCTGCTCCATTCTCTATCTATGAACCACAAAGCTTTCTCTAGGATAAAGCATTAAAAGAAGGTACAACCAAAGTAGTAGTTCTACCTTTGTAGGTTTAGTTAATGGGCTATTCAACAATTTCTCTGATATGTAATTTTCTGAGGGAAAGCCAAGATGGTAGAGTAAAGGGAGGAAGTTGCCCAACTTCTCTCCCAAACTGGACCAAATTTCTTTAAATAATGACTAAATAAATTTTAGAGCATCAGAACACCCCAAAACACAGAGTAGAACATTTTCTAGATGAAGGCACCTTAGCTCAGCAGAAAATGTCTGTAATGCTAGGGTGGGAGTGCCAGTGCAGCCCCAGACTCAGCCCCATCCTGGCCAGGCCTGACCACTGAATCAGGAGCAATACTGGTTACTTCCAAACCTCTCAGCCCAGAGACACCAAAGAGGAGCTGGAAGGCAGAAAAGGTCTGTGGAACTAGAGTGGTACCCCAGCACACAATCCCAGTGAAGGCTCAGTCCCAGCCCTAGCTCTGGCTCAACTCCAATGTCAGTGAGGCAGGACCTCTGAATCAGCAGCTGTCCTGAAGGCTTCTGGACCCCTCAGCCCAGAGACACGAGGGAAGACTCAGAAGGTCAATAAAGAGGGTCTGTGGCAATGAAATGGGAGTCTTATATGCAGTTCCCAGGCAGCCCCAGACAGGGGAGCCCCAACCAGCACTCTAGATCTTACAACTATATGGAATAGAGATATACCTAACAGCAACTTGTAAGGAAGGAGTGCTTGTAGTCAGATTCCTGGAAAGATTTCTGAAAACAACTATACAAAATCACTGGAACTTGGGAAAGTGCACCATCCACCCTGGAAACAGAGCCCTACTTTAACAAAGAGTTAAAAGTAGAGTGATAGGCTAGGAAAACAAAGCACAAGTTTCTGATCATTTAAAGTTACTATGGTGACAAGAAGGATCAAAATTCACACTCAGAAGATGGTAACAAAGTCAAAGCTCCTATACGCAAAGCCTCCAAGAAAAATAAGAAATGAGCTCAGGCCATGGGAGTGTTCAAAAAGGGACTTTGAAGATCAAATAAGAGAGATAGAGGAAAAATTAGGGAAAGAAGTGAGAAAGTTGCAAATGAAAATACCAAAAAAAAAAAAACAAATAAAGAAGAGAATATCTTAAAAAACAAAATTGACCAACTGGGAAATGAGGTACAAAAATTCACTAAGGAAAATGCTTCTTAAAAAATAGAATTGAGCAATTGGAAGCTAATGACATTATGAGAAATCAAGATACAATAAAGCAAAACCAAAAAAAAAATGGAAAATGGAAAAAAAATGTGAAACAGCTCATTGAAAAAAAACAACTGACCTGGAAAATAGATCCAGGAGGGATAATTTCTAAATTATTGGTTTGACTGAAAGTCATGATAAAAAATAGTCTTGACATATCTTTCAAGAAATTATCAAAGAAACTGTCTTTATATTCTAGAACCACAAGGTAAAATAGAAATTGAAAGAATCTACCAATCACCTCCTGAAAGAGATCTCAAAATAAAAATTCCCAGGAATATTGTAGCCAAATTCTGGATCTTCCAAAGTCAAGAAGAAAATATTGCAAGCATTCAGAAAGTAACAATTCAAGTATAATGGAGCCTCATCAAGATAACACAAGATCTAGCAGCTTCTACATAAAAGGACCGGGGTGCTTGGAATATGATATTCTGGAAAGCAATCGAGCTAGGATTGCAACCAAAAATCACCTACCCAACAAAACACAGCATATTCCTTAAAGGAAAAGGTGGTCATTCAATGAAACAGAGGATTTTCAAACCTTGGTGATGAAAAGACCAGAGCTGAATGGGAAATTTGATTTTCAACTACAGTACTCTGGAGAAGCATAAGGAGATAATTAGAAAAGTGATTTCATAAGGTACTTAAGATTTATCTGTTTACATTCCTACATGGGAGGATGATACCTGAAACTCCTTAGAACATTCTGATTATTATGACAGTTAGAAGGAGTATATATAGACAGAGGGCACAGGAATGAACTTAATATGAAAGGATAATATCTTTCTTTTAATGATGAAATTAAGAGGTGAGAGAGGAATGTACTGGGAAAAAGGGAAAGGGAGAAGTGGGAATGGTGAAAATCATCTGCCACAAAAAAAGAGGCAAAAAAAAGTTTTTACAACTGAGGGGAAGAGGGAAAGGAGAGGGTGAGTGAGTGAGCCATACTCTCATCAGAATTGGCTCAAATAGAAAATAACATACATATTCAAACGGAGTATAGAAATCTATCAAACCCTGCAGGAAAATAGGAATAAAATGGGATGTGGGGGGGGATCAGTAGCGTAGTCAGTGCAAAACCCTTTTGAGGAGGAACAAGGTGAAAGAAAAGAGAGAATAAATGAGGGAAAATACAATTCACAATAGTAATCACAAAGAAAAATTTTGAAGCAAGTTTCTTTGATGGAATATTATTGTTCTCTGGAAAATGAGCAGGATGTTCTCAGGAAAAAAAAATCTGAAAAGTACTCCATGATCAAAGTGAAATACTGTGTACAAAGTAATAACAATGTTATGGGATGACCAGATATAAATGACTTTGTTATTCTCAGTAGCACAATTGTTCACACCTACTTTGAAGGACTTATGATGAAAAATCTTATCCATACCCAGAAAAGGAACTGATCAAGTCTGAATATAGATTGAAGCATTCCCTATTACTCTCTATATCTTTTCTTTATTTTTAAATTATTTTTCCTGAGGATTTTTATTTTCATTAGGGAAGGAGATCTATGTTTTCTTTCACAATTTGACTTTTATGAAAATGTTTTACATAATTTCACATGTGGTTTCTTAACGGGATAAGGGAAAGAACCTAGAACGCAAAAATTTAAAAAAACAAATTGCTTTGAATGTAATTGGGGCAAAATATTAAATAAATAAATTTTTAAAAAGGAAAAGCAATGATATGTAATTATCTAGGTCCCTTGGTTGTTCTTTATGGCATCACAGAGAAAAGCTACTTTTTCAAAATTAGAGAAGGAATGTTGGGATTCAATCCCATAATCTCCACATTCACATTGCTTTACTGTTCCCAGTGGAGTTGATGGGTAGTGGCTGGTTTAGAAATATCCAGCCTCTAAGTAAATCAAAGCTGGGGTGGGTCTCTCATTCCCAAACCAGCCTCAAATATGCTTAGTGATTAATAAAAGTGTTGGAAATGAATCGATTTTTCCAAGTAGAGAGTGACCTTCACCCCTACAAGATGCTTCTCTATTTCTTGCCATTTTATAAGAATGCTCTTAGAGAATAAAGCTTTTTCTTTGAAAATTTCGAGGAAAGAACAAACTTTTGGCAAGAGGCAATGGATCTGTGCTTTTATTAGGTAGGAAGCAACTAACACATTCCACAATTACAACAAAAAAAGTTTTTATTAGGTCTGTTTTCTCAGTGGAAGATTAACTTAATTTTTTGCCACATTTTTACTTCCATATTTTCTCCCCATCATTATTTATGATGTTAGGAACAAATTCAAACAAAACATTTCATTTATCATAAACTAAAACTAAAACATATGTCAGCCAGGCAGACAACTCTGCATTCAACAATTATTCAATTATAACAATAGTTAAAAAAGAATGCTTCATTAAACTGGCATCACATTCTGAAATATCAAAGTGTCGTAGAATTAGCATGGGAGCCAAAAGGCCAAGTAGGAGGTTGGAAAGAGGTGTCATGAGGTAGAGTCACAACCCAGAGTCTTTCTGTGCTTGGTTACATGCCACAATATCTTATTTTCCAAGCTGTCTGACTGCTATTAAAACAAACTCACTTTCCTCACTTTCTAATGGACTACACCAACAATATTTATTTTTTTTTCTTCCAAGACTGAGTAGAAAGATAAACTCAAAACTTCAAAATTCCTCTGGAATGAAATTCCATTAGATTCAATAAAATCATGAGGGCAGGGATGATGATAATGAACATTTAAGGTTTCTGCAATAATACCTATTTAAATAAATTAATTGAAAATGAATACACTTTGGGTCTTTTCAGAGCTTCAGTACTCTTGATAGTTTTGAAGAGGGAAGTCTTTGGTATGGTTTGAACAAAATGAACTCTAAGATTGCTCCTAATTTTTAACTTGGTTGATTTTGTAAATTTAAAGTTGACTTCATTGTGAAACCAAATTATAACATCTATTGGATATTGTGAAGGAAATTAGTAGGATTATTAGTTATCAATATGAGGTGGTATGGTCAAAATACTGTTAGATTTGGAGATGGAAGAAATGGGTTCTCAGCCCATCAATTTCCTTATCTACCTGACCACAGGCAAATTCTTTGAAACCTCTATACTTCAATTGTCTTTTTCTTATCTGTAAAATGAAAGGATTGTACCAGATGATTGCTGAGGTGCCCTACTACATATATCACACTTCCGAGTAATGGAGATAATCAAGATTGACCCCTGACCTTCTGACTTGGAGCCTATGTGGGACCTGAGGAGGTCATCACATAAAATACCATTGAGATGAGATTATAGGGAATATCATCTTATGGATGAACTTCAGATCTGTGCCATTTCTAAGGCACATATGCTCAAACTACTTATTGAAAGGCATATAAGGTCAGTGATTCTTCAAGGCAAAAAAGAGAAACTTAGACTTGATATTGTTGAGATCTTTATGACTCCTTTTGGGATTTTCTTGAAAAAAGATATTGGAATAAGTTGATTTAATTTTTCTTCTCTAGTTCATTACACAGATGAGGAAACTGAGGCAAATAGGGTTAAGTGACTTACCCAAGTTGATATAACTATCAAGTATTTGAGATCAACTTTGAAATCTTTTACACTCTAGGCAGAACTCTATCCATTGCACTGCCTAGATCCCTTGCTTATTCTTGGCCCCTTCTATTTGCCCTTCTTCCCTCCCCCTTCCCTCTGCTGAACTAGTGTATTTAGGAGCTTGGCTTTCATTAGGATGGGAGAAAGACACTCAAGACCATTGCAAATAGCTCAATTATGTTCCCCATTGTTGGGGACATGGAGTCTTAAGTCCTTTCTCTTTCACTTACCCTTTGCTTAGTCTCAACCAGATTTTATACACTCAACAATTTTAAATATAAAAGAATTACTGAGAAGGGAAAAGTCTGACAGTGAAAATTGTGTCACCCTTACTGATTGTTATCACCCACCATATTGATGAATTGTATCATCAGCTGCCATTTGGCTTTCACTTTGTGCCGGAACATTCTCTTGGGTTTCTGACCAGTTGATAAAAGGTGAATGGGAATAGCATTTATACTTTTAAAAAGTATGTCCTTTTAATACTTAATTATTTAAGATGGATTAAGTGAGAATACTTATTGAATATCCAGCCTACTGTACTTGCCAAATTAAGGACTGCTATAACAAGGTATATGAATTATCTTGAAGCAGAGCTGCTTCAAGAAATGTCATCAGAAAGGATGGGAATTTCCTCCCAGCAGGACTGCCTATGCAGGCTCATTGTCCCTGATAAACCATTTCCTTGCTGCTCCAAGAGACCATTTGTTTAAAGCCCATATTCTCTCAATGATGCTATATGAATACCCCATATGATATATGATATAATATATAGGATATAAGACAAGATTATTACAATATTGGAAGGATCAAAAGTACAAGAAATGCAAAGAAGCCTGGAAATTTACCTAATGAGTTTAAGTAGAATGAGAAATGTAGTAAAATATTATTTTTGTTAATGAAAAGTGAAAAAATACATTATTAATAACATACATGATTAAAAATAAAAATACCCTACACATTTCAAGAAGGGGATTAAACAAATGGATAAGTTGAGGTACATTGGTACCTCTGGAATATTAAAAAAGAATGAGTATCACCATGCCCAGTTTAGCTATCACCATGGAAATTCTTTAGATTAATGGATCTATGATAGTATCAAAATCAAGTGTTAGCTTAATTCTTAACCATTTTTCTGAGGCATTATGTATTCCTAAACTTGATTAAAATAAAAATGACTGCCTGGTGAGAAAGTCATTTGGCATAATGATGTTTTTTAAATCAAGCAAGCAAACAGCATACCATTTATTAGTAAAAATCCACATTATGGCATGTAATGTTGAAGAAATCAGAAACCTATAACACATGGGTTAGCGTGAAAATACAAAAATCTCTAGAGATTCAAGAAATTAGGAAGACAATAATACAAATGGGTTCAAAAATATGTTCAGATGCACATAAATTGTTTCAGAGCTAAAAGCAACTTTTGAGTTCTTCATGCTACCCCTTAATTCTCTCATTTATTCTTAAGGCACTAGTTATTTTTACTAACCCTTATGCAATAAACAGTGTTCTAAAAACTATAACATACTCGCAGTAGGGCCTAACTGAGGTGGGGCCTCATTGATGATAACAACCAGTCCATGGCACAAGGTGGGTGGAGGAAGAGGAGGTCAAGTTGATTTTTTCAAATTGATTTTAGTCTGGGTTTGCATGAGGCAAGTATTTCCATTTATTCTGGAAAAAAAAAAGAAAATGGAAGGAGAAATTCTATTTTCAAATGATAATTAGGGTGAGCTTTGCTGAATCCTGTTATTTTGGGGAAAAGTCTATTCAAAGAAGTCTTTGTACTGAAAAATGGTCAACCCAGAATGTTTGAGATAATCAATACTATGAGGTTTATAATTAGTTTTTAGGATTTAGTTGTTAATATTACTGAAAAATTGAAACCAAAAAATAATCAATTCAATTAACAACTAGATGGGGTGGAGCCAATATGGCGAACTGCAGACAGCGTTCTCTGTAAGCTCCTGAGACCTTCCCTCAGACACAGAGAAACTGAGCCTCTGAACTGGTTCTAGAGTGAGGGCTTCACCAAACACTTGGACTACAACTATATCGCTACTAGGGGTATCCTTAAAGAATGGGGGTATTCGACCCAGCAGTGTTTCTATAGTTTGGGCCTATATCCCAAAGAGATTTTAAAAGAGGGAAAGGGACCCACATGTGCAAAAATGTTTGTGGCAGCCCTTTTTGTAGTGGCAAGAAACTGGAAATTGAAAAGATGCCCATCAATTGGAGAATGGCTGAATAAATTATGGTATATGAATGTTATGGAATATTATTGTTCTGTAAGAAATGACCAACAGGAGGATTTCAGAGAGGATTGGAGAGACTTGCATGAACT
>JAJPUD010012530.1:0-21808 GCA_023553655.1 Myrmecobius fasciatus | reverse complement strand
AAGAATTGTCTCAAACCAGTTCCAATTGTTCACTGAAGAAAACCATATACACCCAGAGAGAGGGAAATGAAATATGGACCACAACGTAACATTTTCATGATCTCTATTGACATTTACTTGCTTTGTGTTGCCTTTCTCTGATTCTTTTTTTTTTTCTTGTAGATAGGATTTTTCTTGCATAACTTCTCAAGCATTTCAACATTATTAACATGTAGTGAACTTCCTGCCATGTAGGGGAGGGGAGGGGACTGGGGGTAAAATTTGTAATGGAAAGGTTTGTAAATATCAATGTTGGGGAAGTACTCATATATATGTTATACAAATAAAAAGCTTTAATTAAAAAAAAATCAATGTTAAAAAATAAAAAAAAATAAACAAAAGAAATAGAGCAGTCGATCAGTTGCGCAGAATAGGATATCAAGACAAGCTAGGTAATAAGGTTAGCAATTTAGTGTTTGATAAACCCAAAGACCCCAGCTTTTGGGATAAGTACTTACTATTCAGCAAAAACTGCTGGGAAAATTGGAAACTAGTGTGGAAGAAATTAAGGCTGGACCCATACCTAACACCGCACACAAAGATAAGATCTAAATGGGTTCTTGATCTAGATATAAAGACAGATGTTATTACCCAATTAGAGGAACATGGGATAGTTTACCTCTCAGACCTGTGGAGATGGAATAAATTTATGTCCAGGGAAGATCTGGAACTCTTAATTGAACACCAGATAGATAATTTTGATTATATTAAGTTAAAAAGTTTCTGTAGTAACAAAACTAATGCAGACAAGATTAGGAGGGAAGCATCAAATTGGGAAATCATCTTTACATTTAAGGGTTCTGATAAAGGTCTCATCTCTAAAATATATAGAGAATTGTCTCACATTTATAAAAATTCAAGCCATTCTCCAATTGATAAATGGTCAAAGGATATGAACAGACAATTTTCATGTGATGAAATTAAAACTATTTATAATCATATGAAAAGGTGCTGCAAATCACTATTGATCAGAGACATGCAAATTAAGACAACTCTGAGGTACCATTATACACCTGTCAGATTGGCTAAAATGACAGGAAAAGATAATGATGAATGTTGGAGGGGATGTGGGAGGACTGGGACACTAATACATTGTTGGTGGAACTGTGAATGGATCCAACCATTTTGGAGAGCAATTTGGAGCTATGCTCAAAAAGTTATCAAACTGTGCATACCCTTTCACCCAGTAGCATTTCTATTGGGCTTATATCTCAAAGTAATCATAAAAGAAGGAAAGGGCCCCTCATGTGCAAGAATGTTTGTGGCAGCCTTTTTTGTAGTGGCTAGAAACTGGAACCTGAAGGGATGCCCATCAATTGGAGAGTGGCTGAATAAATTATGGTATATGAATGTTATGGAATATTATTGCTCTGTAAGAAACGACCAACAGGACGATTTCAGAGAGGTCCAGAGAGACTTGCATGAACTGATGCTGAGTGAGATCAGCAGAACCAGGAGATCGTTGTACACGGCAACAACAGTACTATATGAGGATCAGTTCTAATGGACATGACTCTCTTCAACAATGAAATGCTTCAAACCAATTCCAATTGTTCAGTGAAGAAGGCCATATACACCTAGAGAGAGGGATGTGAAATGTCGACCACCACATAAAATTTTCATGTTCTCTATTGATGTTTGCTTACATTGTATTTCCTTTATTGGATTATTCTCTCTTATAGATATGATTTCTCCTGAACAAAAAATGATGTGGGGCAATAACTATACATATATTCGATTTAAGTATTCTAACATAATTATCATGTAGTGGATATCCTGCTATCTAGGGGAGGGGTGTGGAGTAGGGGGGAAAATTTGTAACAGAAAGCCTTGTAAGGGTTAATGTTTAGGAATTGCCCATACATATGTTTTGCAAATAAAAAGTATTAATAAATTAAAAAATAGAAGAGATTATAACCATTTCCCTTAAATAAATTAACAACTAGATATTGTTACATTCTTACAAAAAATAAAAATATGTGTTTTATAAATAAAAATAAAGTTTTTTAACTAGTTGAAGATTATGTCCTTAGGAAACAATTTTAATTAATGTTTTTTGCATGTGGTGTAGGAATTTTATAACAACTGTAAATTTAAAGGAATTTAAAATAATAATTTTTTTTAAATCTAAATTTTTTAAGAACTAAAGATGAGACAGAGGCATAGTATTCATAAAACTTTACTGGGACTTTGCTATTCCTTTACCAAATTTTCAAATTAGATTAAAGAATGAATCTGCTTTAGAATTATCCGACTTCCAATCTCATTTACCTTTGATTAAAGGAAATAGTGGTGTCATGAATAACCAGATGATATTGCAGGGGGAAGAATGGGTATTTTATTCAGAGTTAGCAGATTAAGATTCAGATCTCAGGTTTGCCATTTACTTTTTGGTTGATCATGGGCATACCAACCTAACCTTTTAGATCCTCATTTCCCACAAGGGTAAACTTCTGCATACTTGAAGTAGAGATGCTACTATTTCACAAAAGACTTGCCTTAAATAAGTTTGATTCAAATTAATTTTATTTAGTTGAGATGTTTAGAATTTATCTACTGAAAAGAGTTACAGATATGAATTGAACATAGAATGAGACAGAAAAATTAAAAAGGCAATGATACTTTTTCTTGGGCCAAATTCTTAAAACTTAAAAATGCAAAAAAAAATTCATCATCATCATTTTCTAAGGCTGTGGATATTACCAATATGGTGATATTTAATTTTAATTTGGGCAGTCTTAAAAAAGATTAACATTTAACATGATTTTCTTAAGCTAAATTTGGCTGCTGTGGTCTTGTTATGAAGAAACAGCCAGTAGCTGATTTATAAACTGAAATTGGTTATGAGAAGATTCCCAAGTAGACATCAAACAATAGAGCAGAGATATCACTAAAAAGCCCATGGGCTATCTGTTCTAACCAGTTGCTTCCACCTTATAACAGGGAGCTAACCTACATAGAGATCTATGTTTTGTAATGAATATATAATAATAAAAGCATACATCAGTCTTGAGCTTCTCTCCTGCCAAGCCAACTTACCATCAAAGAACATGTTACTACATGACAGCATATTTCAGCACCTTATGGACTGAAAATAGGGAAATGCTAAATTACTTCAGAACTCAACACCTTCCACCCACTCGGGCATCTCCTAACTTGTGGCTAAATTGTCTTTTTTAATATTCAGCTTGCTCAAGCCCTGATATCCATCAGGATTATATTTCTTTTTTTTTCAGTTGGCAAGTAGAAATTTGTAGGGCATGTTTGATTGTTTAATAAGGAATGTATTTTTCTCATGAAACTCCTTTAAGAATATTTTTATTGCATATCAGTTACTTCATACTTTTTGGTACTTTATTACATGAGCCAGTGAAGACAATTTTATCTTCATCAGGATTTGCTTCTAATTTTTGTGATGATTTTTTTCTAGTCGATACTTAAAAACAAACAAAAAAAACTTGTATTATTTTATTGAATACACCTTTAATACAAAGTATAAGTAGGTGTTAAGAACAAGAAAGAAGAATGTTTCCAAGCACTGTTACCCATAAATATTTGTCCACTTCATATTCCCATTATAGTATAAATTTTTTAAAAAATGAGAGTAAAATCCTTAAGTATAAGCAAATACAATGCAATTGATCAGAAGGCCCTGGACATGTGAATATGTGTATATGTATGAATACACAATACATACATGCACACACATACCATAAACACATATGTTGTCTTTCTATATATAGTCACACACTGTGCATCTGACTGTGTGTGTTGTGTATGTCTATGTGTGTGTGTGTGTGTGTGTGTGTGTGTAGTCAGACCCACACTTCTTTCCAACTGGAAGACAAAAAAAGAGAAATCTCCAATAATCTAAAAAATTGTGAGAGTATTCTTATGTATTACTGTGAAATCTCCCCTTCCACATCAAACATAGGTCTTTGTCTAGATACAAAAACTAATTTTCCATTTCAAATATACAGAACAGAAAAGATATTGAATTCTGCTCCTTTGTCATCACTGGCCTTTCTGGATCAGTTTTGAGAAATATGAACTGAAGTCTTAAGCTGAAGAGTTCTTGGAATCACATGTTTTACTGAAACTTGATTTATACAGATCAGTCCCCTTCCCTCCATATGTAAAAAGGTCAATGAGGGGAATATATGTTGCTATTGCTCCTAAGCTTCATTGTCATGTTTTTGCTTCCACCTTCTTTCCTAATTTTGAAATCAGCCATCACTAACAAATCACACTGATTTCATATCAGTACTAGAGTAACAAAAATAGTTTACTTAATAGAGTAAATATCATGAGATCAAGGAAATGCATCTGGGCCAAATACCATAGCACAAGAAAACCTTATCTTCTCCCAACTAGGAGGGAGGAACTGTTTTAAAGCTCAACTGTTTTAAATCAACATAAAGATGATGAAGCCTGCCTCTAGACCTAAATTCAATCTAGAGAACAGGAGTTCTTAACTTAGAGTCAATGGGATCAATTCTAATGGGCATGGCTCTCTACAACAATGAGATGATTCAAACCAGTTCCAATTGTTCAATGAAGGAGAGAGCCATCTACACCCAGAGAGAGGATGTGTGAACTGAGTGTGGACCACAACATGGCATTCTCACTCTTGCTGTTGTTGTTTGCTTGCATTTTGTTTTCTTTCTCACTTTTTTTCTTCCTTCTTGATCTGATTTTTCCTATGCAGCAAGATAACTGTATAAATATGTACACATATATTGGATTTAATATATATATATATTAACATATTTAACATCTATTGGACTACCTGGCATCTAGGGGAGGGAGTGGGGGTAAGAAAGAGATAATTTGGAACAGAAGGCTTTGCAAGGATCAATGTTGAAAAATTACTCATGCTCACTTTGCTCTTCTCACTTGAACATGGTACTCCATCTCCGAATTCCACGCATCTTCACTGGCTAACCTCCATGCCTGAAATTTTCTCCCTTCTCATCTTTGTCTCCTGGCTTCCTTATCTTCATTCAGATACAAACTAAATCCTCACTTTCTACAAGTTTTCCTTAATGCCGTGCCTTTCCTCTATGATTATCTCTAATTTATCCTGTCTATATCTTGTCTATATAGGTTTGATTAAATATTATTCTACTTCTCTCATTCCTTAATGGAAGGAATTGCCTTTGCCTTTCTTTCTACCCCCAGAACTAATTATAGTACTTAGCACGGAGAAAGTAATTAATAAATGCTTACTGATGACTAATACATAGATTTCATTAAACTACCAAATATAACAATGAAATGAACAAAATAAGTTGAGAAGCTCTGATCTAGAGAAACAGGAAATATCCATCATCATAGCAACAGTGAGCAAATCTTAAGATCCAAACAAAAGCCATGTTTCCTTAAGTATACACTTGGTCAAACGAGCTGCATAGAGTTGGCCAAAGAGACATTAATAGAAATGATTAGCTGCCCTGACATTGCAAAACTGTGGTTATATCAATATCCATAGTCTGACCTTGGCAGGAAAGCAGGAGAAAATATTAACATTTTCAAAGCATTTGAGAGGACATAGGATGAGGGCACAACCTTGTTAGTCTGACATTTTTTTTTCTCCTTTCAGTATTTCTTTTTTTCTCCTCAAAGCCCCACTATTATGTACTTATCTAGTCAGAGTTTAAGCTTCTTGATTATAAAACATGTCAAGAAGAAAAGACAAGTAAAGCTGTATTGAAACACTCAGCCCCATCTCATACTAAAGCAATGGTACAGAAACTCAGCCTGGAAACTGTCACAGGCTTTAGACATAATTCCATGTTTACTCCCATTTGTACTAATCTTTCACTGAAATTCTACTTAGATGTCATATCCCAAAGGTAACCTGGCACTCTCAAAGACTAGACCAGCAGAGCTCAGACTCTGACAGAAGCTATCAAGGTGGAAAAGTCTTTTGAGTCTAGGGTTAGTGATGAACTGAATGCCCACATTCCAAGAATTCAACTAAAATTAGTCAGTTGGCAAGAGGGTGATGATTTTTTTTCATCCATGGCAACTTTCAAAGACAGCCAACCAGGCAATAAGCATGTATTAAGCACCCACTATGGTCCAAGCTTTATGATATATACTGGAGACATGAGAAAGAGAATGAAGAGACAAAAAGGCAGGCCCTGACCTCAAGAAGTTCATTTTCTATTGGGAGAGATGACAGGCAAACAAATATGCATGAATAAGATGCGTGCAAGTTTATAAAAAATCAATTAGGTTATAGAAGAGGGAAAAGCTGGTAGAGGCATATCCTAGCTGATTTTCCTTGGTGCTGCTTATGATAATGATAAAAACAATGGTAATGCTTTAAAATTTCAAAGAGTTTTACATAGGTCATTTTAGCTTTACAACAACCCTGTGAAGTACTTTTATTTTACTTTTTTTTTCTTTATTAAAACTTTTTATTTGCAAAACATATGTATGGGTAATTCTTCAACATTAACCCTTACAAAGCTTTCTGTTACAAATTTCCCCCCCCCCTACTCCCCACCTCTCCCCTAGATGGCAGGATATCCACTACATGTTAATTATGTTAAAATACTTGACAAATACAATATATGTATACATATTTCCACGCATCATTTTTGTGCAAGAAAAATCATATCTACAAGAAAGAAGAATCAGACAAAGGAAACACAATGCAAGCAAACATCAATAGAGAGCATGAAAAACATTTCACATCCCTCTCTCTGGGTGTATGTGGCTTTCTTCACTGAACAATTGGAACTGGTTTGAAACATTTCATTGTTGAAGAGAACCATGTCCATCAGAATTGATCATCATATAGTATTGTTGTTGCCATGAATAATGATCTCCTGGTTCTGCTCACTTCACTCAGCATTAGTTCATGCAAGTCTCTCCAGGCCTCTCTGAAATCATCCTGCTGATCGTTTCTCACCGAACAATAATATTCCATAACATTCATATACCATAATTTATTCAGCCATTCTCCAATTGATGGGCATCCATTCAGTTTCCAGTTTCTAGCCACTACAGAAAGGGCTGCCACAAACATTCTTGCACATGTGGGGCCCTTTCCTTCTTTTATGATTTCTTTGGGATATAAGCCCAATAGAAACGCTGATGGGTCAAAGGGTATGCACATTTTGCTAATTTTTTGAGCATAGTTCCAAATTGCTCTCCAGAATGGCTGGATCCGTTCACAGTTCCACCAACATTATTATACTTATTTTACAAATACAGAAATTGAGACTAGGATAGTTAAAGAATTTTCCAGGGTCTGAGACACAATAGATATTTCTGGACTCCAATTCTGAAAGGGTTGATTGTTTATATCTAAACTCTTCTGGGATCCTATCACTTTCCCCCTTAAAATAGCTTTCATTTTATTTCTTTCTTCTCCTTTACTATAACCATCACCCATGTTCAAAAACCTGTCATTTCACCCTGTCTAGGGGGATACTAGCACAGAGGCTCTTAACCATTTCCCCCCATATGTTTCCAAATATTCAGAGTCATGGATAAGTTTCAAGGACTTGCATACTTGGAATGGGGACAAATGAACCTTTATTTGTATTGACTTCTCACTGAAATTTAGCATTTCTTTAAATTTTTAATGTAGGTAACAAATATTATTTTAAGAAAGAATTTACATGTTTCATCAAGCAGTCAAAAAGATCTGTAACACACATGCAAAAAAAGTTAAGAACATCAGTACTAGGATGGCTGCAGGTGCCTTTATTCTGGTTTTTGAAATTTGAGATTTTCCAGAAGCATCTGATTCAACCATACCTGCAAAGAAATCACCTCTACAACTTCTGACACAAGTGGCAAACCATCCTTTGCTTAAAAGATTTTGGTGATGGGAAGGTGAGACACTGGCCATTCCATTTGTGGACTGCTCTCATTGCCAGAAAGATTTTCCTTACATGGAACTAAAATCTTTCCCTTGGCAACTTCCATCCACTAATCCTTGGCCCTTTGAGGCCATGTAGAACAAGTGTAATCCCCTCCAATCCTGCTTTCCTGAAGCCACTAGGCTAATCATTCTAAAATACCATTTTTCATTATATCAATCATCTGATTGAGAACCCACATGCTGTTATCTATCTCCTCTGCCTGGCATTCAACTCCCTTTATACTGTGGCTTTAGCCCAATTCTTAAGCCTTGTTTGCTAATATTCCTCAGAACTTTCCTAATGCTGGAGACTGGAAAAACACTTTATTCTTTCTTTCCATTGCCATGCACATCAAGGTTATCAGTTCTATTATGTCCCTGCCTTTTCTGAGGCTGTTATTCCACACTTGCTCCCTAATTCTAAAATGTCACACCTTTTCTCATTAATCTTTCAAATCTTCATTGCTCAATGACAATTTTTTTCTCATTATTTTGCAGGATACTTATTTCTTAAATGTTTCCTTACTGTATCTCTTAGTTAACAACAACAATAATAATAATCTAAAACAATAATCATTATTAATTATAATAATATTTAAAACAATAACATTTGTTCATCAAAATAATCATTATTTAAAGTAATAATAATTATTAAGATAATAAAAATAATAGTCATAGAAAATTTTAAAGTTTGCAAAGTGTTTCATATGTATTATTTCACTTGACCTTCCCCAAAACCTGGTAGGCAGATATTATTGCTATATTCATTTTACAAATGAGTGAACTAAGGCTGACAAAGGTTATGTGATTTGTCCACAGTTATATAGTTAGTAAGAATCTGAGACACAATTTAAATGAAGGTCTACTTCTAGAGTCTAGGTCCTGAGCTCCATCTACTGCATTACCTAATTCTAATAGAAAAATTTAATACCAATACCTTAATTTTCTTTCTAACTGAATTCTCAGCTTCTTGCAAGGAAGAGATCATATATTCTCTCTTTCCTAGAGGGAAAATAGGCTTTGAATAATATGAATTGATTAATTAATAGATAAATCCTTCATAGTTACATAGGACAACCACATTTAGCTTAGGAATAATGACCAAAAGTAGCTTATTCTGGGGGAAAGGAGCTGTCTATAAGTAAATGTGTGAATAAGCAGTTGCCTTTTAATTCGGTTGTGATGGATAAGGCTTAGTGACCAGAACTTTGATTTTACTGGTATAGGGAATTTCCTGATAAGGAAACTTGCTCTACCAATGCAGATTATCACCTTTCCTACAACTTGGAAAGCTGTTTAAAGCACTGAGAGGTTCATTGATTGTCTTGTTATAATTCCACATGCCTCAGTTTCTTCATCTATAAAATGGTTGAGATAATATCCTTTGAAGTCTTTTCCAGCTTTAAATATATTGCTGTTTGGTCATTTTTTCAGGGCTATATGATTCTCTATGATTTGATTTGGGATTTTCTTGGGAAGAAAACTGAAGTGTTTCACCATTTCCTTTTCTAGCACATTTTACAGATGAAGAAACTGAAGTAAATGGGGTTATAGCTTGAAGTCACCTACTAGTAAGGGTCCAAGGTTAGATTTGAACTCAGGTTTTCTTGACTCTATAAATAGCACCACCTAGTTGCTCTTTTATCTGTGATCTTATTCCTGCATCATATATATTTCATAGATAGGAATGGAACACAGATTTTCCTTATTCTGAGGTTAAAACTTTTTTTCTTTTTCTTTCTTTTTTTCTTTTCTTTTTTCTTTCTTTCTTTTTTTTTGCTGAGGCAATTGGGGTTAAGTGACTTGCTCAGGGTCACACAGCTAGGAAGTTTAAGTGTCTGGGGCCAGATTTGAATTCAGGTCCTCCTAACTTCAGAGCTGGTGCTCTATCCACCTGAGGTTACATCTTTATTCAATACTTGCTAATACTTTTCTATGAAATACATTCTTTTATGGCATCAATAATGGCTTTTAGCATTTCTATAGCAATTAAGTTTTATATTTGTTTTCTGGTTTTATCCTCAAAGAAATGATGTAGAATAGATATAGAAGGAGTTTTGGGGCCCTGAAGAAATTGAGGCACAGAAAAAAAAATTATTGAGCTGTGTAGTTTTTTTTTTCACCTTAAACACTAAAAAACTGGGACTAGAGAGCAGCTTTCCTGACTCCCAAACCTGACTCTTTCCTTTAGTCCATGAACTAATTTCCAAGAACTATCATTCAGGAAAAAAGTCATGCTGACAAGTTGATATCATGAAATGGAGGACATCACAAAAATATGCCAAATTTAAATACCATGACTTAAGTAACAGGATGCTATGTAAGCAGCAAATTTTAAACAAGTTTAAATAAACACCCAATTTTAGTTAGGAATAGAAATGAAATCATGACATTAATTAAATAATAATTTTTCATAGAAGTTTAGGGTACAAAAGGAACTTCATAGATTTGGAAGGGCAACCTCTCTCATTTTAAAGATGATAAAATCAATGAAGAAAGCTTCCCCGATGTTATATAACTAATGGGTGGCAATATGGTGCCATCCAATCAAATGTATTTTCCATTAGCCACCTCCTATTTGTTGATACTTATCCTTATGGCATAAATTCATCCAAAGTCTTTTGGGGTTAACAGAAGTAAATCTCAAGAGAGCATTTTATTCACCAACCATGATGGGAAAACAAGTCCACAGACAATTCTGGTTCTCTTAAATCAATTAAGGAATCAGCAAATATTCATCAAATATCTACCATATGTTGTGAGGGGCAGGGAAGTAACAAGTGTTTATTAATGATCTACTGTGTGCTAGCCACTATTTCTATCTTTGATAAGATATTATTCCTGTGGTATAACAAGTGTAGAAGATGGTTCACTGACTTAGATGTCATTTTTCTTCTACTAGTTAGCAAGTCAAAAGAGGAAGCTAGGTAGTGTCATAATGCACAGAACATTGGATTCAAGGAGGACTTGAGTTCAAATTTGGCCTCAGAAACTTATTGGCTAATTTGACCTTGGACAAGTCACTTAAAATTCTTCATGCCTCACTTTCCTTATGTGTAAAAAAGAAATAAATACCTTAAAAGTTTGTTATGAGTATTGAATGAGACAATATTTATAAAGTTCTTACTGCAGTGCCAAGCACATTGTAGGCTCTATATAAATGTATTATTTATCTTATATACATTTTACTTCCTCTGTCTGGATTTCAGTTTCCTCATCAGTAAAATGAGGACATTAAGACTAGTTGCTCTTTCAGGTCCTTTCAAAGTCTAAGAAATTGTGTCTTTATGACTTGAGTGAAAAGGGCAATTCATAATGGATAAAAGCATTCAAAAATAAATGTTGAAAGGAAGGATGGAATAGTTTGATGAAAGGGAGATTTGTGGTATTTCAGAAGGTCATTTATGTTACTAGGATGAGTACTTTTTAGTAAAAGCTGTGCCCCACCAAAATTAATCACTTGGTAATCAACCTTTTTGATTTCATGTTATTTGAAAATTATTTGGAATTGTTGGGAATTTTTAACCTGAAAAAAAAAACAATAGAGCATTTTGTTGTTTTCTAGGACAGAAGGAAAGCAGGAAGGAAGGAAGGAAGGAAGGAAGGAAGGAAGGAAGGAAGGAAGGAAGAAAACGAGGAAGGAAGGGAGGGAGGGAGGGAGGAAGGATAAAGGGAAGAAGGGAAGAAAGCAAGCAAGAAAACAAGCTAGAAGAGGAGAAAAGACATTTATTAAGCACTTACCATCTTTCAGAGATTGTGCTTTATTGACTCATTAATTGGATTTAACCATCTAAGGAATTTTTTCAAGTTTATTCAGCTGGGTGAAGGACCTTATAGATGGATCATCTGTTGGCATAACCTGTGAGAACCTCTATATCACATTGAGTAAAAGAGAATTATAGGATTTGATCTGCCCAGGAGTGGACTAGGGAAAGGAATAAGCATTTATATAGCACCTACTATGTCAGACTCAGAACTAAACAATTTCACAAATATCTCATGATTACCTCACAGCTACCCTTCCTGTCATAATAGACAATCTGATAAGTGTGATGTAGTACTTCAGAGTAGTTTTAATGAGTATTTCTCTAATAAATAGTGATTTAGAGAATTTTACGAAATAGATATATACTATAGAAAACTATGATTTCTTCTTCAGAAAATTGTCTGTTTATATCCTTTGACCATTTTTTTTTCAATTGAGGAATGACTTGCATTCTTAGAAATTTAAATCATTTGTCCATGTGAGAAATGAGGCCTTTATCAGAGGAATTTAGTATAAATTCCCCAACCCCCCACCAGGAACTCCCAGTTTTCTATTTTCTGCCTAATCTCAGTAGTTTATTTTGTTTGTGCAAAAGTTTTAAATTTAAATTAATTTAAAATTAATTTGCATTAAGTAATCAAAATTACTCCTTTTACATCTCGTAATGCTCTCTATTATTTGATCATATATTTTTTCTTTTTATCCATGGATCTGGCAGATAAAATTTTCCCATTTCCCTAATTTGCTTATGATATTTACCATTATGTCTAAGCCCATGTATCCATTCTGACCTCATCTTAATATATGGTTTGAGATCTTGGTCTCTACTCAGTTTCTGCCAAATAGCCTCTAGTTTATTCAGGATTTTTTTTTTGCCAAAAAGGAATCCCTGTCTCCTCCAAAAATGTTTGGATATTTGCATTTATCAAATGCTAGATTACTAAGGTCATTTACTATTATGTGTCCACTTATTTACCACTCTATTTTTTTAGAATCAGATTGTTTTGTTGAGATGATTCCTACTTTATAATACACTTAGACATATAATACTTTTAAGCCCCCTTCCTTCATTTTTTTCTTTGATTCCCTTGACATTCTTGACTTTTTGTCCTTCCAAATGAATTTTGTTGCTTTCCTTTTTATCTCCATAAAATAATCATTGGTACTTTGACATATGGGACTTTCTAAGTAAATTATTATACATAGAATGACCATTTTGTGATTTTGTCTCAGCCTAAGCATGAACAATTTGTATTTTCTGCAATTGTTTAAATCTGACTTTATTTGTGAGAAAAGTGTTTTGTAGAGGAAGAATTTCTTGAGCTGTGTAAATCAGATTGTGTCAGAGGTAGAATTTGAACCGAAGACTTCCTGACACAAGATATATTTCTGTTCTATTAAGCCACACTATCTTTGATATATAAGTATAGATTCATGCTTTGCCTACAGCTAATTATAGCTAGATAAATAGGTTGATAGAAATATATAGATATAGGACATATAGATTATCTATGTGTATATTTATGTATATATATATATAGATGTATAAAAATAAAAACAAATATAAGTATATGTGTACACATAGGTACAGGTACAGGTATGGTATAGATTAATAGAGATATATAGAAGTAGACAGAGATAATTGAAATGTAGATAATAGAGAAAATGTAGATTTTGATATTGGAGAAAACATGAATAGTTAATAGAGACTGAGAGAAAATTATGAATAAGCATATAGATAAAGATATAGTATTTGGTATAGATAGATAATATAGATATAGATAGCTATAAATGCAATGTCTATCACTACACTAGTAGCTAAAGTATGAGCAAGAAGAATGGTATAATAGGTAGAGTACTGACTTGAGAGTCAGAACAACATTGGTTCTTATTCTGTCTCTGCCACAGCCTGGCTGTGAAACCCTGAGTAAGCCACTTAGCCCTTTTGTGTCCTGGGTATCTAACTTTCTAAGACTGTCTGTTGAAAGGATGCTGGTCTTTATTGGTTGAGGTAATTCTTCCATAGATGGCCTGTAAAGGAGAGGCCTTTTTGCTTAGTTAATGGAAGCTATAGAACATAGAAGCAACAGTTGTCTGGCTAGATCTTTCTATTTAAAGTCTCATTTGTCTCCCTATGATATCACCCTGTTGGCTTCCCAGCTACTACTTTTCCAGAAAAATAACAAATTTCAGGAAAATTATAGAATTCATGCATTTTGCTAACCTCCACTGCACCCTGCTGGAGCTGGTCCAAAGGTGGAACCTGATTGCAGGCCAAGAGAAGAGATTATTTGTCATTCAGCTGCTGTTGAAACCACCTGTCTCTTTTAGGTCCCCCTAGGACCATGAAAGCTACAGACATAGAGGTTCATTATTTATTTATTTATGCTCTATTCTCTCCCCCAAATCCCAGCTGCAATTTGATCCAGACAACTGTTAAATGCAACAGTGGACCTGTGACAGCTCCAGCTGCACCCTGATCTCTGCAGCCATTCACCGTGACAGCGTGGCTGCAAAGGACAATGCAGCTGCCATATTTGCCCGCCTATGGCTGGCACAAGAACACTGTCTTTTTCACTTCTGCAGAGATTTAGTAGTGGTGACATTCTACTGGCAAGTTGAAGATCTTATCTCCATTCATGTTCAGGTCTGGGCTGCAGAGCACAAACAGATGAGAAATCCTTCCTGTAACTCAAGAAAGAATATTTCATTTGTGTATTTTTTATGACATTGTCAAGCTTGAAAAGAGTGAGATACATGAACCATTTTTATGTGATAAAATATTTAGAGCCTCAGGAATCATAGAGTCCAATACTATCATTTTGCAGATGAGGAAAAAGAGGTTTAGCAAAATTAAAAGGCTTTCCCTAGGCCACATTGGTAGGAGAGATAGAATTTGAGCCCAGGTCTCAACCCACCTCTCTCATTGTCTCTCAAATTCTTCATCTCTTTCTGTTAGTCTGTTCCTTACACTGGTGCCCTAACTGTTATGTGTAAATGTAATTTCCATAAACAGGGAACTATCCACCTTTCCCATCTCTCTAATCTAATCTTTATGATAATCTTTGTTCCAGTAAGCTTTTATCAATGGGATACTTGTGCACCCTTTTATAGGTGCAAGACATTTTACATACATTATTTCCTTTGGTCCTCAAAATTACATTTATATTATGAGATAAAGGGATCAATTATTATAATCTTCATTTTAACAATGAGGAGCCCCAAACTCAAAGATTAAGTGGCTTGTCTAACATTACACAGCTAATAAGTAGTAGAATGTAGGTTTATTTCCAAATCTGTATTCTTTTCACCTGGGGCATGAACAATTCCTGATTCTGTCATTTAGACATAAGACATACTAGAAATAACTAACTAGATTTCCCTAAGACCAATATTATTAAGTGACATTAAACCAGGCATTGGGGAATGCATAAAACTTTTTTTTCAAATCATAAAAAATCTAGTTAGTCTAGGCATCCCAAGTTTTGTCTTTTCAATGATAATTTCAAAGCCAGATGAAACCAGAGAAGGAGGAGTTAGAGGAATAGATGAGATAGGGTGGGACTGGGAAGGGATTCTTTGCCAACTGTTCCTGGACCTGTGACAATATGATTAAAGGTCACAATGATATTTGACTATAAGTCACTAATACCAATTAAGAAGTATAGTCAGAATACAATCATTGCTACTAGTAACCTATTCCAGTAAGCTCACTAATAGCTGTCATCCTTTAGCTGGTGGGAAATGCTATAGGATGTTGCTGTTTTTAGTGTACTTTGTATTATCCCACCACCAATTCTAATACATCAGTGTTTCAATATATCAAATAAACATTTCCCAATCACTGAAAAGGAAATGCTTATTTGAAATATTGAAACACTAATGGGAAATGCTTATTTGATATATTGAAACACTAATGTATTAGAATTGGTGGTAGGATAATACAAAGTACACTGTGTCTGGCCTCAGAAGGCTATTGCTTGAGTTTGGGCTTTGCTAAGGGGGATACAGTACAGTTGAACATGAATTAGATGAGGAGTCTGAGCATCTGTATTCAAATCCCACAGTCTATGGAATTTGGGCAAATCACTCCTCTCTAAGCTTCATTTCTCACATCCTTAAAATGATCTTCAAGGTCCTTTCCAATTCTAATTTGTATTTACTATTTCTGATCTTGGACAAGCTATCCTTTGTCTTGTCCCAATCTGTGTCTTCTCCATTGGCATCTGTTCTCCTCTAATAATACCATCCCTTGGTGACAGCATCTCTCTACAGAAACATCTCCCTCCCCTTTCTCTAGTATTCCCTTTTCCTTCTGATAACATGGATAGAGAGGCATCCTTAGAGTTAGAAAGACCTGGGTTTTCTGGCAAATACTATTCTGTCATGATAAGTGAGTCACTTAATTAATCTCTCAATCTCCATAGTCAACTCTCCAACTTCCTTTATGATTACTTCCCAAAATACTTCACTGCTGTGGGACAATTAGAGTTAAGTTTTCTGGGTTCTCCATTCTCATACCTCATTCCTATGCAATTCTAAGAATATTATGACTTTAATAATCTAGATTATCCTACTGCCTTGCTTGATGGATAAAGGGCAGAGGAATGCTTCAAATGTTTAACAACCATATTTACAAGATATACATATACATACAAATAAATATTTTACCCACCCCCAGCATGTTAAGACTTCCTCCAGCAGAAAGGGAGGATGAAAACAATTTGTTCCAATGTAATGAAAGCAACTAAAACAAGAAATATGAAACACTTAGAGCTTGGTCATACATCAAAGATGCCAAAATCATCCACTACATCCTGGGCCATTGCAAGTCATTCTGATTTTTGTCCTGCTCCTGGACTTCAGTGATTCTACAACAGAGTAAAGCTAACAATTTTATGCAACTCCACCCCCTTTAAATCCAATTAATTCATGAATCAAGACATCATCTATAAGGTCACTGGTCATTGAAAAAAAACAACAATATATGATGTGAATTTTTAAAGTTTAAATTAAACTTTATTATTAACATTTTTCTCCATAGCTTTCTTAAGTGTAGATAATTTTAAAAAAATCAAGCCTGATCTATAACATTTAATGATTTCTGAATTTTTAGCAATAAATACTTACAAACTGTTTAAAATTGGCTCCAGCACATCCCTAGGATAATGGGACAATTTTCTAATAGAGCCAACTAAACTTTTAACAAAAATTCTTTATAAGGTTGATCCTGAGTAGCTTTAGATTTTGTTTCAAAGTGCACTTCTTGTTGCATTTTGGAGTTACTAGATTCCTCATGAAACTAAAGGAAATGAAAGCCTCACATTACTGCCCTTTTTTTGTTGACACTTATCTTGTTCTCCTAGCTACAAATCCTGGGTGAAAGCATCTCTCTACAGGAACATTTCCTTTCCCTTTTCCCCATATACTCTCTAAGATTAAGTTACAGATAATTGTGATCTGCCTTATAAATTGAAGTACCCATTCAAGGACAACCCTATGTGGTGGATGAAATAGCAGATGCTTTCTAGATGTATGGGGAAGTAATCTTATGATTATGACCTATCAGAGTTGTTTTTGAGGAAGTCATTTGTCAAACTTAAAATACTCTATGAATATGACAATATGATTAATGGGTAGAAAGAATTTTGAAATGTGACTAGTATATAGCAGCAAGAAATAACTTGATCCTAATGATTATTTCACTGAACATAATGCTTTATCCAATAAAAAATATGCAGCATTCTTCAAAATAATATTGAGATACCAGAAAAGCCAGCATGATTCAAACTAATCAATATTTTTTTTAATTTTAATAAAGCTTTTTATTTGCAAAACATATATAAGGGCAATTGACCCTTACAAAGCTTTCCATTACAAATTCCCCACCCCAACTAGTCCCCAGCCCTCCCCTAAGAAGTCCACTACATTTTAATTATGTTAAATACTTGACAAATCGAATATATGTATACATATTTCCACACATCTTGCTGTGCAAGAAAAATTATATCTACAAGAAAAAAAAAATCTGAGAAAGGTAACCCAATGCAAGCAAACATCAATAGGGAGAATGAAAATTTGATGTTGTGGTCCACATTTCATATCCCTCTCTCTGGGTGTATATTGCTTTCTTCACTGAACAATTGGAACTGCTTTGAAACATTTCATTGTTGAAGAGAGCCATGTCCATCAGAATTGATCATCATATAGTCTTGTTATTGCCGTGTATAATGATCTCCTGGTTCTGCTCATTTCACTCAGCATCAGTTCATGCAAATCTCTCCAGGCCTCTCTGAAATCATCCTGCTGATTGTTTCTTATAGAACAATAATATTCTGTAGCATTTATATACCATAATTTATTCAGCCATTCTCCAATTGTTGGGCATCCATTCAGTTTCCAGTTTCTAGCCATTACAAAAAGGGCTGCCACAAACATTCTTGCACATGTGGGTCCCTTTCCTTCCTTTAAGATAGCTTTGGGAGGAGGGGGCGGAGCCAAGATGGTGGAGTGAAAAGGTGACTTTCTGCCTCTCCTCCGAACTTCTCTCAAATCAACAATAAAATAATCCTCTGAACTGATCTTCAAGTCAACGAACTCAGAAATATTTGGGCACGGCTCTCTGGAGAACTTCATATCAGGTTAGTCGGACTTGGACAGAGAGATAAATAGACGACCCCTGTGCAGGCCGGAAGTGAGGGTGGGACTCAGCTCAGCTCATCCTGGCAGAAATTCCAAACTCCAAACTCCAAATTCCAAACACCTGGAGTTTATCTGAAGCACTCGGGACACTCTGCCCTGATTGGGGACAGGTGTTCTGGCAGACTTGCCTTGTTTAAGGACGAATTTGGACTTAGTCCTAGCCCCCACCGGCCCAGCACCTTAAGTCAACTCGCCGAAGTGCCCCAGGGCAAAGTGTCTTCAGCCGAGGTTTTTTTTTTTTCCCCTACTTAAAGAGATATCCACTCTGTCTAAAAAAAAAAATGATGAAGAAGCAAAAGAGAGCTCTCACCATAGACAGCTTTTATCAAGGCAAAGAAACGACCTCAGATACAGAGGTTTCTTTAGACAAAAATCCAGAAAAAAACAGCAAGGACCATCACTGGTCCCAGTTTCAAAAGGCCTTTCTGGAAGACTGCATAAAGAACCTCAAAAGAGAGCTGGAGGATAAATGGGAAAATAAACTGAAATCAGTGCAAGAAGGATACAGTATCTTGCAAGAAGGATATGATGCTCTGCAAAAGAGATATGAAAAAGACACCAATTTATTAAAAAATAAAATTAGTGAAGTGGAAAAAGAGTGCAGTGAACAAATTGGCCAGTTACAAAAGGAACTTAAAAAGGTAACTGAAGAAAACAACACTTTAAAAATAAGAATTGAACAAATGCAAGTAAATGACTCACTAAGACTTGAAGAATCAGTCAAACAAAAACAAAAAAAATGAAAAATTAGAAGAAAATATGAAATATCTCCTAGGAAAAAACAACTGACTTAGAAAATAGATCTACGAGAGACAATCTAAGGATTATTGGACTTCCTGAAAGCCATGATGAAAAAAAGAATCTAAACACTATCTTCCAGGAAATCCTGAAAGAAAACTGCCCTGAGATTGTAGAATCAAAGGGCAAAATCACCATTGAAAGAATTCACCGATCACCTCCTGAAAGAGACCCCAAAATTAAAACCCCAAGGAATATCGTGGGTAAATTTCAGGACTATAGCACCAAGGAACAGATCCTGCTAGCAGCTAGAAAGAAACAATTCAAATACTGAGGATCAATAATTAGAATCTGTCAGGATCTGTCAGCTTCCACACTGAAGGATCGAAGGGCTTGGAACAAGATATTCTGAAGGGCAAAGGAACTTGGATTACAGCCAAGAATAACCTATCCAGCTAGAATGAGCATTATCCTCCAGGGAAGAAGATGGTCATTCAATGAAATAGGTGAATTTCACCTATTTCTAATGAAAAGACCGGATCTGAACAAAAAATTCGACACCCAAACACAGAACTCAAGAGATGCATAAAAAGGTAAAAAGGAAAGGACTCTTGAGAACTTTATTTTTACTAGGGGGATACTCAAAGTTTGGGGGTATAATGAACTAAATATTACTTTGATAATATGAAAAAGAGAACTAGAGGGGGAAAGGTTGTCATACTGGGGAAAAGAGGGAAAAAGTGGTAAAATAAGATCTAAAAAAAAAGGAGGTAAAAACAAGGTAAAATCACTTGAAGAGGCAAAGAAAACCTAATATAATTGAGAGAAAGAGGGGAGGGAGACGAGCACTGTGTAAATCTTACTCTCATCAGGTTGGGCTCTAAAAGTGTATATCAGACATTTGATTTCACATAGAAACTTGTCTGTTGCTAGAGGGAAGTGGGAGGGAAAGAAGGAAAAGTAAGGGACAAACTAATAGAAGGGAAAATAGAAGAATCAGGGGAAAGGAGTAAAAACAGGGGGAAGGGAGAAAGGGGAAAGGAAAGGGGAGTATTGTTTGGGGGAGGGGTCATCAAAAGCAAAGTACTGAGGTGGGGGGAAGGGAGAAAGGGGAAAGGAAAGGGGAAAACATAACTTGGGTAAATAAGATGGCAGGAAATAAAGAATTAGTTATTCTATCTGTGAATGTGAATGGGATGAACTCTCCCACAAAGCGGAAGCGGATATCAGACTGGATTAAAAACCAGAATCCCACAATATGTTGTCTACAAGAAACACATCTAAAACATAGTGACACATATAGGATGAAGGTAAAAGGCTGGAGCAGGACCTATTATGCTTCAGGTGAACAAAAAAAAGCAGGGGTAGCAATCCTTATCTCAGATCAAGTAAAAGCCAAGATAGATCTAATCAAAAGAGATAAGGAAGGAAACTATATTTTATTAAAGAGTACCATAGATAATTTAGCAATATCTATACTAAATATATATGCACCAAGTGCAATAGCACGCAAATTCCTAGGGGAAAAATTAAGAGAGATGCAAGAAGAAATAGACAGCCAAACGATACTAGTGGGGGATCTCAACCTTGCTCTCTCAGAATTAGATAAATCAAACTACAAAATAAACAAGAAAGAAACTAGGGAGATAAACCAATTGTTAGAAAAGTTAGGTATGATAGATCTATGGAGAAAGTTGAATGGAGACAGTAGAGAGTTTACTTTTTCTCAGCAGTCCATGGAACCTATACAAAAATTGACCATGTGTTAGGACATAAAAACCTTAAAATCAAATGCAGAAAGGCAGAAATAGTAAATGCATCCTTTTCAGATCATGATGCAATAAAAATCACATGCAATATAAGGCCAGGAGAAAATAAACCAAAAGGTAATTGGAAATTAAATAATCTAATCCTGAAGAATGAATGGGTGAAAGAGCAAATCATAGACACAATCAATAATTTCATCCAGGAGAATGACAATAAGGAGACAACATACCAAAATTTGTGGGATACGGCCAAAGCGGTTTTAAGGGGCAATTTTATATCTCTAGATGCTTACTTGCATAAAATAGAGAAAGAAAAGATCAATGAATTGGGCTTATTATTAAAAAAAACTAGAAAAAGAACAAATTAAAAACCCTCAATTAAATACCAAATTGGAAATTCTAAAAGTAAAAGGAGAAATTAATAAAATCGAAAATAAGAAAACTATTGAGTTAATAAATAAAACTAAGAGTTGGTTCTATGAAAAAAACTAACAAAATAGATAAGCCTTTAGTTAATTTGATAAGAAAAAGGAAAGAGGAAAATCAAATTGTTAGTCTCAAGAATGATAAGGGAGAACTTTCCTCCAATGAAGAGGAAATTAAAGCAATAATTAGGAGTTACTTTGCCCAACTTTATGCCAGTAAGTTTGAAAATCTGAATGAAATGGAGGAATATCTACAAAAATATAGATTGCCGAGGTTAACAGAAGAGGATATAAATTATTTAAATAGTCCCATGTTAGAAAAAGAAATAGAACAAGCCATTAACCAACTCCCTAAGAAAAAATCTCCAGGGCCAGATGGATTTACATGTGAATTCTACCAAACATTTAAAGAACAATTAATTCCAATACTACACAAACTATTTGAGAAATTAGGGACAGAAGGTATACTGCCAGAATCCTTCTATGAGAC
>JAJPUD010012529.1:35751-48929 GCA_023553655.1 Myrmecobius fasciatus | reverse complement strand
CTTAAGTCTGCCTTTGTGGCTTCATCTGGGTTTGTTTTCATAATGTCAGGATCTGGGGACTGTTCTATTTTTTCTCCGTAAAAGCTTTCTATGGTGAGAGCTCTCTTCTGCTTCTTGCTCATGATTTAAAGTTGGGATATTGATCAAAAGCAGAGAAAACTGCAACAATTTGTATTTGCCCTGGGGCAGTTTGCCGAGTTGACTTCCGGTCTGAGGCTGGTCGGGCTAGATTCGCACTAGGACCACGTTTTCAGCTGCTCTGGATCCACCCTTTACCAAAGGCAGATCTGCCAAAGCACCTGCCCACAAGCAGAGCAAAGTGGCCCAGGCGTTTCCCAGGGGCTTCCTGGGTGCCTCAAATCCGCCCCTTTATTGCAGCCCTGACTTCCGCCCGAGCTGGAGTCTGATCGTGACCAGTGGCTGATTTCCCCTGAGGCTAACCTCTGGAGTTCTTTCAAGGTAGATTTTTGATAGAAGTGCGTTGTAGTCCAAATGTTTGGCGGAGCCCTCACTCAAAAACCAGTTCGAAGGCTCACTTTGTCTGGGTCTGAGGGAAGGTCCCAGGAGTTCATAGAGAAAGCTGTCTGCTGTTTGCCATCTTGGCTCCACCCCTCCCCCCCCCCAATTTGCTTTTAATTTGAGGGACATCTGGGAGAGCTCAAATAAAATCAGGTCTTCTTTCCACCATCTTGGCTCCACCCTTCTTGCTCATTTTTCTAACCTATTTTTTGACTTTGAACTTTATGGGAGTTTGTTCACCCCGCAGTAAGATCTGTGGAGGTCTGTTCATTTGTCTTATTCTTCAATTGTGTGTGTGTGTGTGTGTGTGTGTATGTGTGTGTGTGTGTTTTCTATGGTTTCCCAAGTTCTGGGGGATAGGTAAGTTTTTTGTTCTTCCAAGGTGAATGTCATCCTGGGAAAAATGTGGTCACTGTTGTCTTGGTCTATATTCTGAAGCCCCAGCATTCCTCTTTGCTTTGGTAGTGTAACCAAGGCCACTGCTCCCTTATGACTAATCAACAATGCTCCTCACCAACCCATAAACGTAACCAGAACTTCTATACACCGCTTTTTGTTGTTGTTGCTGTTCATTTTCTTTTGTTGCATTTAGCTCATTGTGATTTAACTCATTTGAAGTTTACTCTATAGAGATACTGGAGGAGTTTTACATTTCCTTCTCCAGTTTATGTCACAGATAAGGAACTGAGACATATAGATTTTCCTGAGTCCAAATCTTGATTTTCGGCACAACATTCAATTCATTGGGCTAAATAGTTGTCCTATCACACTAAATAGCTCTTGTTTATAATAAAAGAAATAGTAACACTAACAGTTAACATTTAGATAGAACTTTACGATAACTTAAGAGAACATCAAAGATAACTTTGAAAACCAAAATGTTATACAAAGTAAATTCAATCCATTGGGCTAACTAGATGTCCTATCAAAATAAAAAGCTCTTGCTTATAATAAAAATAATAGTAATAATAACAGTTAGCATTTAGATAGAACTTTAAGATAACAAGAGAACTTTAAAGATAACTTTGAAAAAAAAAGTTTTACACAAAGTTATCTGCATTAAGTAATAGTTACCAGTTTCTTCCAGCTATACCTAATGCTAGCAAAGGGTACCCTGTAATCTCTTTCTGACCAATTGTTTGCCCTCCTTACCTTCTCTGAGCTGAGACATCAGAAACTATTGTTGTTGTTGTCTACTATTGCTACCATCACATATGTGGGCTACTGACAGGCCTCTATGCCCTGGTGCCACAGACTTGTACTGATTTATTTAGTTTTGTTAGTTTAGAAAAAAAATGTTTCATCACAACTTTATTTTGACTTCACTGCTCCAACTATCATTTTAAAGTTTATTAGAGGTGATTATCAATTGGATGACTACTCTTAATTCTCTATCTTGTCTCAATCCTATGTATCATCCCTATTTCTTTTGATGAGTAAATGGGCAAAAAAATTGATTAAGTACTTATTGAAGGCTGGTACTTTTATAATTATATCTGTCCTCTAGATTTTGTAAATAGAGTTACTAATTGTGTATGTGTAACAGATAGGGTAAATAATTACTAATGATATGGGTGTATATTCCCAAGATTTGATAAATAACTGTTATAAATACTTGCAAATTGTGTTAATTTTAATTAATAGTTCCCTTCTGTCATATGTTTGGTTAATCTATCACGAATCAGTACTTAAAAAAATTGAAAATGATATTAGAAAGAACCCCCCAAAGTTAACCATGAATATTAGTTATCAGCCTGCTGCAAGGTAAAGGACAAACTCCTGTGTTTCCTTCACTTCAAAATTCAAATATCCTGTATTCATTTGAGGGCAATTGTTGAAAGCCTATCAAAACTCAGAGGGAAATACATAACTTCTTAGTCTAGATATTTAGGAATTAGGAATTGTTTCAAGAGGTGTTGTTCTTGTGTTGTTATTAGCCAGTACAATTTGATTGCATGTATTAATTATTTTGAAATTATTAGCTACCTTTAGTTTTAATAACTCTATGTAATGACAAATCAGCTTTATCCATGCATAAAGCATTACAGCATGTTTGTCTTGTAAAAGAGAAGACCTAAGTAAAATAAATTTATTGTCATCAATTAAAGACTATCATACTAATGAAGGAGAATTTTTTTTCTCTCCTTGTGCTACATGGTCAGAATTTGGATCAATAAATGATGTAAAGAAAAACTTCCTGACAATTCAAGATGCTCCAGAATGAATGGGCTTCCTCAAAGGCCATTTTTCTTCTTCCCATGTCTCATTTTTGCAGGTCTTCAAAAGGGAGGCTGGAATGACTTTGTCATATATATTGTAGAAGGAATTCCTCTCTAGATATCAATTATACTAGATGAGGTCTCTGTCGAGGTTCTTTTAAAACATGAATGATTCCTCAAAGAATATCAGAGCTAAAAGGGTCTTGAGAGATCAGGTAACTTAACATATTACAGATCATAACATATACCTAGATTAAAAAGACTCTCCTGGACTCAAACAATGAGGGAGTAAAAAATTAGATTTGATTTCAACTCTACTGACTAATTTTACTACACTAAGTTAGTGTACACAGTCTGCTCAGGATTCAGTAGAGGGTTATACAATGGGATGCTGAGGTACAATTTGATGGGAAGTAAGCTTGTGTCTAAACATATATAAAAAATACTGAGGACATATTAAATAAACACTTCAAGTCATAAGATCCATTTTCATTAGAGACATCTAATATGATTGAGGAGCTAATATTTCAGAACAGATTTTTCATACATGATGGTAAAACCATATTTATACTACTAGGAGTTATAATGACATTAAATCAAAGAATTTTAGAGAGGAAAGAGGCTTTAGAACATGTAATATAGAGTGTCATAAATGAAACATCCTGAAAAGATATTTTTCCTGAAGAAATAATTTGGGATTGCAGAAAGGAAATGACTTATCCTAGGTTATACAATAATTTAATTACACAGCCAAAATTAGGTTCTAGTCCCTTTAACTCACATGATAGCCCTCTTTCTTTCTTGTATTGCTATCATTATTTGGAAAATCACATAGGTTCCATTATCACTTTTTGCACAAGTTTCATTTCTCTGAAGAGAAAATTTCACTTCTTTTCAAATCATGCTTTCATAGCTTTCATGCATGCATAAATAACATTTTAAATTAAATATATCTGGGCAGAAGAAAGAATATAGATTGGTAATTTATGGTTTCAAAAATAAGAAATAAATAGAAAAAGTAATTCTTCTGAATAAATTTAATCTGCTCAGCATACAATCATCTTTGAACAGACAAGACCAGTTGAGAAGATATTGGTCTGTAGTCAGCAGTCCATGTATTCATGGAAGAGAATGGTCCAAAGAGTCATTTCAAAATTATGTTTAATGTTCCTTGAAGGGACCAAAATGATTTAAATGTACATTTCCTTTAAATTCATTCCTGAAGAGAAAAAAATAATTTTCATGTCAAAGTAATGCCTCAGCACTTTCTTATGGATTTGGGGGCAATATTTTAGACAGTCATAGTCATATAGGAAGAGTGAACACTGATTTTGGACATTGGAACTACTTACTGTAAGAAGAAAGTTCACTTGATTCAATATGGACAATGTCATTATATTTTCTCATGAAATATTTCTGAATTACAGGAAGATTGGACACAATTGACTAGTCTGAGAATCATATTATCTTGGCTTGCCCAGTGTCCATTAAATACCAAGCAGTAACTAGGGCAATCAACAGGGTCTTTGAAATTAACTATTATCCATTTGATGCTTGGCTTTTTGCCTGAAGGCTACTTTAGTTATGGCCCTACTATATACACACCCTTTTTGAAGGACCAAGAGGGCTGAATCTCTACATTTGAAATGTACTTGAGAAGAAAATAAAACAGTAATTTGGAATAAACAAGGTAAATTCAAGGATGAGAATTTCAATTTTTTGTGATTCCTGAGTAAATGTAATGACATTGCTTAGGAATTAAGTGAGGGGTGTTTTTGTTTTTTATTTTGTTTTGTTTTATTTACTTTTTTTTTTTTTTTTGCTTAAACAATCAAGGAATTAGAAGATTTTGAGCTTGGATGGACTGAGAGATTATCTACTCTATATACTATGTCAAGAAGACTACTAAATGATTTGCAGAACTAGAATTTGAATATAATTTCTAAAATGTCAAATATAGCATTTTAGACAGGATACTAAGAGGTCATTGAGAATCCCTAGAATTTATTGAGTAGGATAGTGACTTAGTCAGACTTGTACTTAGAAATATCACTTCAGGGATTATATGGTGAGTACATTGTAGAGGTGACATGCATAGACTGTGGATTAAAATATGTTGGCAAATCCTGGGAAATTTTTATTTGATAAATCCATCTCATGATTTATTAATGTCTATTGGACATTGGAAAATTAGGTGTGTCAGGAAGACCAAATAGTGGGCTATTGCAATAATTCATATGAAAGGTGGTAAAGGCTCATATGAGGCTAATACGTAAAAGGAGAAAAAAAGGCAGGTATGACAGATGTGGAGGAAAGAGAATAAAGATTTTCAATTTGATTAGTTATTTGGGTAAGAGTGAGAAATTGAGGATGACTGACATAAAGGTTTCTAACCTTAGTAACTGAAAGGATGTTTCATAATAAGAAAACTGAGAAAACAAATGGATTTAGGGTGAGAAGATGAGTTGTTTTTGACATTTTGACTTTGATGCCTATAAGACACCCAATTTTAAAGTTCTCCAGGAAGTTAATTAGAGGGAATGAAACCTCTGGCAATTGGGAGAGATAACAGGCCTGAACATTTACACCTGAGAATTATCTCTATAATGCTGATAATTGAAGCTGTGGGAGTTGATGAGTTCACATGTGAATATGTCTACAACCCATGACATAGAGCAAAGGGGACTAAGCCAAATCAGTCAAGCAGATAGAAAGAGAGTGAGAGGATCCTGGAGTATGAAATATTGCAGAAATGTAAAGAAGGAGAAGTATTGATAAAAGACCACCAGATTTGATAATGAAGAAATCATTGATAATTGGGAGGGAACAATTTCAGTTGAGTAATGAAGAGAAGAAAGGAGAATAAGTGGAGTGAATGAATATACAGCTTTTTCAAGGATTTGACTGTGAACAATCAGAGGAATACAGGGTAAAAAGATTGTAGGACTGATAGGAGATGGAGATTTTTTTGTGATGAGGAAATTTGGTGGAATTGTAAGCAGCAAAGTAATAACTTGTAGACAATGAAAAAAACTAAAAACTTTAGAGAGGTTCATAGTAGGGGCTTCTCCAAGTGGAGAAGATGGAAAGGGATAGAATTAAGGGAACATATAAACTATTAGGAATCAGGAAGGAGAGGGCCATTTCTTTTCTAGACACTAAAGTAAAAGTGATAGTGAGTAACAATATCAAAGGATTGTGAAATAAGGAGAAGGGTAGAATAAAATCATCAGTCTCAAATTTTCCTGATAAAGTGAGAGGTGAGTAATTCAGCCAAGTATATGAAGGAAGAGAGGCAGATATGAGAGTTACCCAGTTTTGAGGTTTTGATGGGGGTGAATAGTAATAGAATAAGTAGAAAAAAGTATGAAAATAGAGGACAGTGTAGTGTGGAATTCATTAAGTAGGAATATATGCTTGTACTTTATACTTAGCAGGATCATTAAATGAACAGTTTACCTAGAAACACTTAGTAAACCATAAAAAGCTATAGATGGAATTGCAGTTATTACGATTTTTAAGACCACCATAGCTAGTTAATAAGATAACCTCAAATACTAGGTAAGATTCAGGAATGGAGAGTTCTGTGCACAGAAAGTGCTAGATCTTCTAGTTACTTCAGAGGAAACCTAATTATAATAATAACTGCCATTACTATAGTACTTTAAGGTTTCCAAATGAATTTTATAATGGAGCAGTGACTACTTTTGAATGATTCTAGGATTCTGCTAATCACTTGACAGGACAGAAGGAGAACAATCTTGAAACTTTTTGCACTTACCTATAGATCCAGCAAAAGTAGCAGAGATTGATATAGGTCACACCATCTTTACCACAAATGGGATCATATTTTTTCACACAAGGTCCATTTCTTGGGAACAGCTAACAAACACTCTGTAAGAATAATAAAGGCATGGTAATATGGAGCTCAAAACAAGTATCTGCAGAGCATCTTGTGCCTGGAAGATGAGCTTGTAGCAGGATCTGATTTGTGCCAAGGCTGAGAGAGGAACCAATCTAAAGCTGTATTTGGTATATAAGATTATACTTCTAAAGAAAAATTGTCATTTTTCTTTATTCTCCATCTTCATTCTCTAAATGTACCAAATATATTATATCCCAGTCCCTATGTTTGATTCTCGTAGAGAAGTTACTGTTTCTGCCTTCACGTTCTACCCATCAATCAAGAAATAGTTCTAGAAAGTCACCTAACCGAAAAAAACATTCCAGTCACTCAGCCTTTACTTATCCTGATTCTGAATATCAATAGTACTCTATTACAGTAACCAATAATGTTAAAAACAACATTAGGAGGGAAATGGCAGGAAGGAGAGGGTAGAGAGGAGTTGAGTAATAGATTTTCCATGAGTAAGAACTTCAATTTTTTTTGACTTAATCTTAATTGGTATAGCCCATTTTTAGAATTGTTTAGACCTATTATTCCCTCATCCCTGCCTTAATCTTAGCCTCAAAAAAGGCAACATGTGCAGCAAATAGAACACTAACCTCAATCAGGAAGATCTGAATTGAATTCTGTTTGAGACACTTACTAGTTTTATCATCACTTAATTCTCAATTTTCTCATTTGTAAAATCAAAGTGTTGGACTTAATGGCTTCTAAGGTCCATTCTATCTTTTTTTTCTTTTTGCTGAGGCAATTGAGGTTAAGTGACTTGCCCAGGGTCACACAGCTAGGGAGTATTAAGTGTCTGAGACCAAATTTGAACTCAGGTCCTCCTGACTTCAAGGCTGGGGCTCTATCCAATGTACCACCTAGCTGCCCCGGTCTTTTCTGTCTTTAAATTAATAATCCTACGATGTCAGAATTTCCTGGGTTAAGTTCCATCTCTAACATTTACTATTTATGTAATTACAAACAAGTCACTTCACTTTGATGTTCTCAGGCAGTCTCCCAAGATTTATGTTTTAAGTGAGAGGTAGGTTGTGGAAAAAAAATCCAACACTTAGAATTTCATATTTCTATACAAAGAAAATATAGATATTGATTGACAAGAAAGAATTCTTGGAATCAAAACCCAGACAAACATTGCTAGACTCAGAAAATGACTCAGGTGGTGTGGTGCAGGTGGATACCCCTGCACAAAAATTCCAGCTATCAAGGACTTATCAGAATAATTTGGTGCTCACTGACTCAAAAATTCATCCAAATTGTTACAGGATGTCAGAGGAATCTATTCAAAAACTGAGAGGTTAGACATGGGCAGGATGATGTCAATTGCTACCAACCTTTATGATTCAGTTAAACCGAGTTCTGTTGAAGACCTTAAAAAAGGCAAAGGTCTCCCATTTCATACAGGGCCATTTCAGGTCATCCTGATCTACATTTTGCCACTGGACTCAGATGGCTCTGGAGGGGAAAGTGAGGCAGGTGGCCTTGCACAGCTCTTCCTCACTTAAATCAAATTCACTCACATGGCGTGTATCATCTCCCTGCTGTCATGGTCCTTTTTAAAAACAAACAGCCACAACAGTGCATGATAATGATTATAAACTAAAGGTGAGAAATAACCAAGGCAGAAATAACTGGGGCCCTGATTTCAATTGCATTTATGAAGGGAGATAGATGAATGAGAAGAATATTCTTTTGTAAATAAGAAATCCCAAATTTTGTGAGAAGGGGGAATTTTAACTATTAAGTACATTACTAACTTGTAGTCCTTAGTTCTTAGCTAAGGCTGTTTGGAATAATAAAGCATTAAAACAAGTCAAAGTTTGCTTTATGTGTTTTTTCTTCTCTTTTTTTCATTGTAATTATTAATTTTTTTTGTTTTACCATTTTAATTTTCAAGTATGTCACTCCCCACTGCCTTTCCCAGAGAGTTATCCCTTTAATGACAATTTATTTTTCAACTGATTCCACCTAAACTCATGTCTATTTCAGCAACTGTTAAGCTTATCTCTTTTACTTCAGGCAATTCAATTTCTTTTGTAAAACTCAGACTTCTCTAAGCTCTCACCTGATACTTTGAGGATTGTGTATGTATGTATTTGTGAACAAGTAACAATTATCTCTCCAGAAAAAAAAATATATATGTGTGTGTGTGTGTAATATTCTTTTAAGTTTTATCTGTACTATTGTCATTTTACTATTACTTCCTTAATCTTGATCATCAACAACGCAAAAAAGAAAAACAAACAAACAAACAACAAAAATCAAGCCCTGATTTATAGAATTTGTGATTTCTGAGGTATTAATGCTCATGCTGAAACATTAACAATTGGTTCTCAGGAGTGGTCTTCTCATACTCCTGCTTCAACCTTTCAATCACGTTTACTAAAGAACCATTTGCTCTAAGAGTTACTGTCCATTTCCCTTCCACTTAGGTCTTCGTAGATGTCAAGATGACAAAAGTGAGGAAGCAAAAATTTTTACTACCTAGTTATCAATAATAATGAATTAAATAAGAAAATATCAAATGGTTTTACAAAGTAGGGTGATAGTGGTTGGAGGCAGGAGTGATAGTATTACTTCTCCATCATCATACTCATGATATCTTTGGGTTCTTTGCTTCCTCCACAAGGTGGTATTTACCCTCCTCTCCCATATAACATACAATTTAGGGTGCTTTTGGTGACACTTGCCAAGGGTATGATTTGTAGTACTTTTCTATGGTGCAGAAACTCCTATTTATGCATCTGTCTATATTCTTCACTTAAGTGTAAATACTACTTATTATATAGGAGCAGAAACATTCATACATATAACTTGTAATACATAGCATGTGTATGTAAACATATATCCTTCAATTAATTCTAAATTCTAATCAAAATATCATGTACATCTCTGTGTATATATTAAATATACATATATAAACATGCCTACATACATGCATATATAAACACATGTATCAAGTTTCTTGACAAGACTTGTGATCCCAAGGGTGTAGGCAACTGCCAATGAGGAACTTCCTCAGAGAATAAATATTGATTTTTTAGCATAATTTATTTTAGAGAGTTACTCGGGACTCTTTGATGTGAAGGGATTTGCCTATGGTCCCACAGTCATTGAGTCAGATGTGGTTCTTGATCCCAGATTTTCCTGAGGCTGGTTCTTTATCAAGTAAGTCACATAGTCTTCACCTTGCCCATACAAGTGGTACCTTGGTACTCATCCATAATTTATTCTAGAAGGCTACTCCCCCCCAATTCCCCAAAGGGTTAAGTAAGGCTTTTAGCTGCAGAGAAATGTTAGTCATATCCAGCCAGACTCCTTCTTTCTTTTTTTTTTTTTTTTTGCTTTTTTGCTGAGGCAATTGGGGTTAAGTGACTTGCCCAGGGTCACACAGCTGGGAAGTGTCTGAGACCAGATTTGAACTCAGGTCCTCCTGACTTCAGGGCTGGTGCTCTAACCACTGCGCCACCTAGCTGCCCCAGACTACTTCTTTCTTGACCTTAATCAGGGTGATCCCTGGACATGAAGACAAAAGCTGCTGTCCCTGACCCTCTGCAACTGAGGACTCTGGCCTCTGCTGGGGGCTCAGGCTTCAGGGCTGCCAGAAGTCTGCATTTTCTGCTGCTGATGTTGCTTTTGCTCCTGTCTCAATCTGGGCTCCTGATGCTGCTCCTCTTCTTCCTGCTGCTTCTCCTACTGCTGAGCATGCTAACCATTTCACTGAATTTTTTTTTTCTTGTCTAAATATATCATATAGTGAATTCAAAGAGTTTCAAAGCAAAGGAGTGTTGATATACTACTGTATCTTATATAATGCCATACATTTTTTTTCTGCTAACATTTCAGTATTGTTTCTTTTTTTTTTTTTTTTTTTTTTGCTGGGGCAATTGGGGTTAAGTGACTTGCCCAGGGTCACACAGCTGTTACGTGTCTGAGACCAGATTTGAACTCAGGTCCTCCTGACTTCAGGGCTGGTGCTCTATCCACTGCACCACCTAGCTGCCCCAATATTGTTTCTTTTTTAAACCTTCATCATGAGGTCATATGCTCTAGATTATGAATGAAAATTCATAAAGCCTTATTAATATTTTAGAAAGATATTCTTACCTCTTCCTTAGAGATTGTTGGTAATGCAGCCATAACTATGTTCTATAAACATAGAAAGACAAAATTAACAGGTTAATCTATCATTTCAATTCAAAAGACATTTTAAAAAACCTATGGTTTATAAAAAAATAAAATCAAAAATATTTTCTAGCTTCAAGGAGCCTATATTCTTTTGGGGGAATCACAGATATAAAAAACATGAGAAGTGATTTCAGAAGGGAGAGAATAGTAATAACTAAGGCATTCAGAAGAAAGCTTCATATAAAAAAGTAAGGGTTTCACAAAATTCAGTTGTCATCTAAATTGAGCTTTGAAGTTAGTGATTCTGAGCAGTAAAAGTGAGGAAGAAGTGCATTCCAAGTGTAGGGGACACTCAAAAAACATGGAAACAGATGAGGTAGAATGTTGAGTTTAGCTCACATATGTATTTCAAGTGTGTAAATTGACTTGAGATTATGATTACCCTCACTCTCAATGGAAGTTGTAATAGAAACTAGAATGTTTCTATGTTCTAGAACTCTGGACAAGAAAACCTCGGGGCAGAGCCAAGATGGCGAACTGCAGACAACCTTCTCTGTGAACTCCTGAGACCTTCCATCAGACCCAGACAAATTGAGCCTCCAAACTGGTTCGGGAGTGAGGGCTCCACCAAACACTTGGACTACAATGCACTTCTATCAACAATCTACTTGGAAAAAACTTCGAAGAAGGTTAGCCTCAGGGGAAATTGGCCACTGGTCTCAATCAGAGGCCAGCCGGGGTGGAAGTCAGGGCTGCGATAGAGGAGCAGATTTTAGGCACCCAGGAAGCCCCTGGGAGACGCCTGGGCCACTTTTCTCTGCTTGCAGCAGGTGCTTTGGCAGATCTGTGTTTGGTAAAGGGTGGATTGAGAGCAGCTGAAAATGTGGTCCTAGTGCAGATCTAGCCCCACCAGCCTCAGACCTGAAGTCAACTTGGCAAACTGCCACAGGGCAAATTGAAACTGTGGCAATATTCCCTCCTGGTGACTGATACCTCAACTCGAAAGCATGAGTAAGAAACAGAAGAGAGCTCTCCCCATAGACAGCTTTTACAGAGAAAAAAATAGAGCAGTCCCCAGATCCTGAGATTCTGAAAACAATCCCAGATGAAGCCACAAAGACGGACCTAAGCTGGTCTCCCTTCCAGAAGGCTTACCAGGAAGATTGCATAAAGAATCTCAAAAGAGAGCTAGAAGAAGAATGGGTAAATAAATTGAGATCAGGGCAACAGAGATATCATACCTGGAAAACAGGACTGGTGAAATGGAAAAAGAAAACAATTCATTGAAAAATAAAATTGGTGAATTGGAAAAAAAAAACAACAACAATTCACTGAAAAACAAAATAGGTGAATTGGAAAAAAATCACCAATTCACTGGAAAATAAAAATGGTGAACTGGAAAAAATCACCAATTCACTGGAAAATAAAAATGGTGAATTGGAAAAAAACACACCAATTCACTGGAAAATAAAAATGGCAAATTGGAAAAAGACAACAATTCACTGAAAAACAAAATTCGTGAATTGGAAAAAGACAACAATTCACTGAAAAATAAAATTGGCAAAATGGATAAAGAATGCATTGAATCAAGAAATTCAATTGGCCAGCTACAAAAGGAGCTAAAAAACATAACTGAAGGAAATAATACTCTAAAAATTAAAATTGAACAAATAGAAGTAAATGACTCAATAAGGCTTCAAGAATCAGTCAAACAAAAACAAAAAAATGAAAAAATAGAAGAAAATATGAAATATCTCCTAGGAAAAACTACTGACTTGGAAAACAGATCCAGGAAAGACAAGCTAAAGATTATCCGACTCCCTGAAAGCCATGATGAAAAAAAGAACCTTGATGCTATCTTCCAGGAAATTGTGAAAGAGAATTGCCCTGATGTTTTAGAATCAGAAGGCAAAATTGGCATTGAAAGAATTCACCGATCACCTCCTGAAAGAGACCCCAAAATTAAAACCCCAAGGAATACCGTGGCCAAATTTCAGGACTATCGCACCAAGGAAAAGATATTGCAAGTAGCTAGAAAGAAACAGTTCAAATACCAAGGAACTGTAATTAGAAATACACAGAATCTGTCAGCTTCCACACTGAAGGATCGAAAGGCCTGGAATCAGATATTCTGAAAGGCAAAAGAACTTGGATTACAGCCAAGAATAAGTTATTCAGCTAGAATGAGCATCATCTTCCAGGGAAGAAGATGGCCATTCAATGATACAGGAGAATTTCACCTATTTCTAACGAAAAGACCAGATCTGAACAAAAAATTTGACCTGCAAATACAGAACTCAAGAGAAGCATGAAAAGGTAAAAAGGAAAGAACTCTTGAGAACTATATTTCTTCTATAGGTATCCTTAAAGAATGGGGGTATAATTCGATTTTTCTTTGA
>JAJPUD010012529.1:0-19215 GCA_023553655.1 Myrmecobius fasciatus | reverse complement strand
AGCTATCAGCACCATATCTGTATCATAAAAGGAATTTGGTAGAACACCTTCTTTCCCTGTTTTTTCAAATAGTTTATATAATATTGGAATTAATTGTTCTTTGATAGAATTCACATGTAAATCCATCTGGCCCTGGAGATTTTTCTTAGGGAGTTGATTAATAGCTTGTTCTATTTCTTTCATGATGGGGCTATTTAAATAATTTATTTTCTCTTTTGTTAACCTGGGCAGTCTATATATTTTTGTAGATAAATTTATCATTTCATTTAGATTATCAAATTTATTGGCATAAAGTTGGGCAACGTAACTCCTAATTATTGCTCTAATTTTCTCTTCATTGGTGGAAAATTCTCTTTTTTTCATTTTTGCAACTACTAATTTGATTTTCCTCTTTCTTTTTTTCTAATCAAATTAACTAAAAGCTTATCTATTTTGTTAGTTTTTTCATAAAAGCAACTCTTAGTTTTTTTTTTTTTTTTTTTTTTTTTTTTTTTTTTTATTTTTATTAATCTCCACTTTTATTTTCAGAATTTCCAATTTTTTATTTAAGAGTTTTTAATTTGTTTTTTTTGTCTAGCTTTTTAAATTGTGAGCCCAATTGATCTTCCCTTTCTCTATTTTATGCAAGTAAGCTTCAAGAAATATAAAATTACCCCTCATAACCACTTTGGCCATAAACCACAAGTATTGGTATGTTTTTTCATTATTGTCATTCTCCTGGATGAAATTATTGGTTATGTCTATGATTTGCTCTTTCATCCGTTCATTCTTTAGGATTAGATTATTTAATTTCCAATTAACTTTTTCTCCTGGCCTTATATTGCATGTCATTTTATTGCATCATCATCTGAAAAAGATGCATTTACTATTTCTGCCTTTCTGCATTTGACTTTGAGGTTTTTATGCCTTAATACATGGTCAATTTTTGTATAAGTTCCATGAACCACTGAGAAAAAAAGTGAACTGCCTTCTGTCTCCATTCAATTTCCTCCAGAGATCCATCATACCTAACTTTTCTAACAATTGGTTTACCTCCCTAGTTTCTTTCTTATTTATTTTGTGTTTTGATTTATCTAATTCTGAGAGAGCAAGGTTGAGATCCCCCACTAGTTTTTTTCTTGCATCTCTCTTAACTTCTTTTCTAGGAATTTGGATGCTATGCCACTTGGTGCATATATGTTTAGTATTGATATTGCTTCATTATATATGGTACTCTTTAGTAAAATATAGTTTCCTTCCTTATCTCTTTTAATTAGATCCATCTTTGTTTTTACTTGATCTGAGATCAGGATTGCTACCCGTTTTTTTTTTTTTTTTCACCTGATGCGTAATAGATTCTGCTCCAGCCCTTTACCTTTACTCTGTATCCATCCCTATGCTTTAGATGTGTTTTTGTAAACAACATATTGTTGGATTTTAGCTTTTAAACCAGTCTGCTATCTGCTTCCATTTTATGGGAGAGTTCATCCCATTAGTATTCATAGTTAAAATAACTAATTGTGTATTTCCTGCCATCTTCTTTATGCAAAGTTATGATTTTCTCTTTCCTTTCCCCTTTCTCCCTGCCCCCTTCCCCACTATTTTGCTTTTGATAACCATCTCCCCCAAACAATCCACCACCTTTTAGAGCCCCTCCCCCTTTTTTACATCTTTCCCCTAATTCTATTTTCCCTTCTATTAGTATATACCTTTCTTTTCTTCCTTTCCCTTCCACTTCCTTATAAGGAGGGATAAATTTCTATGTGAAACCAAATGTGTCTGATATATTCTTTTAGAGCCCTATCTGATGAGAGTAAGATTCACACAATGCTCATCCCCCTCCCTTCTTTCCCTCAATTATATTAGGTTTTCTCTGCCTTTTCATGAGATTTTACCTTATTTTTTGCCTCCTTTTTTAAAACCTTATTTTACCTCCTTTCCCCACTTTTTCCATTATAATAGTCCTTCTACCTCTAGTTTCTTTTTCATATTATCAAAGTAAAATCAAATTATACCTCCATTCTTTAAGTATACACTTATTAGAAATATAGTTCTCAAGAATTCTTTCCATTTTACTTTTTTATGCTTCTCTTAAGTTCTTGTTAGAGTGAAGATCAAAATTTTTGTTCATATCTGGGCTGTTCATTAGAAATAGGTGAAATTCACCTATATCATTAAATATTCATCTTCTTCCCTGGAAGATAATTCTCATTCTAGTTGGATATTTTATTCTTGGCTGTAATCCAAGTTCCTTTTCCTTTTGGAATATCTGATTCCAGGCCCTTCAATCCTTTAATGTGGAAGCTGACAGATCTTGTGTGATTTTAATTCCAATTCCTCAATATTTGAACTGTTTCTTTCTAGCTGCTTGTAATATCTTTTCCTTGGTGTGATAGTCCTGAAATTTAGCCATGATATTCCTTGTGGGTTTAATTTGGGGTCTCTTTCAGGAGGTGATCAGTGAATTCTTTCAATGGTGATTTTACCTTCTGATTCTAAAACATCAGTGTAGTTTTCTTTCATTTAAAACTGTATTAAATTTGTCTTTCTAAGTTATGATTGGTCCCTCTTCTACTGTAAAAACAGTATTATGTCCTAAGAAAATTAAAATTATGTTGTATCATTTAATAATTGATTCTTTTCTTTAGTCAACTGCATTCCCCATTTTTTGAGCCTCATTTTTCTGTTACACTCAAGAATGTGGTGTTTCCTAAAGTTAATTAAGCTTAAAGGTGTCATTGAAGGGAATATAGATCACAGATGCAGCTAGCCTATGGGGACTCACTTGCCAAGTAGTTTAATCCAGGACCTCTGTTGTTTGTCAAGAAAAATTTTCTTTGGCTTGTGCACCTCTCCAAAACATAATTCTTTTGCCATTGTTTCTCCAATGAAATTAGGAGAGGTTTCATTCCCTCCATGTGGAGAACCAACTGGGAGTTGATCTCTTGGCCAAGACTGTAAAGAACATTCATTAATTGTCAGATAGGCCGATCCACTTTTCCCAGTTATAATCGTGTGATATTTCTCAGCCACTCAGAACTCCTTTTTCTTGCATTTCAATAAAGAAGGTTTTTTTTTTCTTTTCAGGAGGATCCCTAGTTTTACTGAGGTTACCAGAATCACCTGCTTCATTAACAGTTATGCATATCACTGTTAATCAAATGATCTTGCTTGGGAAATCAGTTCCTGTCTCTCCTTCAATCAGTCCTATTTATTATTATTATTATTTTAATTTTAGTTTAATTGTCACATATATGCAAATATAAAGTAATTAAAATTAATTTAAAATTATTTTTGTGTCCAAAAAGATTCCTCTCAGTCCTTTTCTTATTCAACTTCTTTTTCTCCCTATACTAAATTTTCATTATTAGATTCTTATCTCTTATAATTACCTGATCTCTCCCTTTTTCTTTATATTACTCATGTAGCCAAAACTTCTAATATATTCATTCTAGGTTCTCCCCTCTAAGCAGCTTATATCACTATCATGTAGATTTTCCCCTCACAGATTGCCTAACTATTAAGCCTAATTCCCAAACAATGCCAAAGTGTCAAAGAAAACACTGGTCCCTGTTTGGGCCTCTGTCCCACTATGTTGTTGATTAGCAACTCCAATTCTGTCCTATACCCTTTCTTTATTACTATCTTACCATATGCGTTTCAAAATCTCCATCCTGTATCCATATTCTCCTGCTGGTCCAGGTACCTGCCATTCCCAGGAGTTACAATCCCCTTCTTCCCAGTGTTGGATAAGTATACTTTTCAAGCATAAATTTTCCCAGGCTATAACCCAATAAGGTCTTCATCTCCCCTTTTGACTACTTCTCTTCATGGGAATATTCATCAATGGAACCCCTCTCTGCAACAGAATAAGGACTTTCTTCTTTTTTTTTCAAGTGTCCCCCACTCATTCCTTTAGTTAACTTTCTTGAACATTCTTCTCTTTCTGAGATCATAGGGATCACTTTCCCTTTTCTGCAAGCCCAGGTCTTGATCTCTGAACATCATCACACATTCCTCATTATCATCATGCTATTTTTTCTCCTTTCATGTATCATTCAGTGTTATAATGTAGTTCCTCCCAAACAAACATTGATTTGTTTGTAGGTAGGGTGTCACCATAATGCCCCTCTCAGCCTCTTTAGTGTTAGTGCTAACAAATTTCTGCATATATACATACAAAATACACACACACACACACACAAACACACACATATAAATGCATTTCTCCCCCTCCCCCAGAGTTTTCAGGCAGTGGATTGATTTTTTAAATTATCTCTCCTTGATCTGTTGTCCAAGTCAGTTGTATTCCCCATGAGATACTTCTGATTTTCTTCTACCTTTTCAATCTTTTCACTTCCCCCTGTTAACTGGTTTATCTGCTTTATATGTCTCTTCTTCCTTCAACCAACCTATTGCTTGTTTCTCCCACCTCACAGCTATTTACTCTTCCCTAGCCTCTCTCATTCCCTTCATACATTAGTCTATCTCTCCTTCCTGTTTTTACTCCCTACTTAAACCTCTCCCTCCCTTTACTACTTTAGTGCCCTCAGGGATTTTGCCCTGCCCTGCCATCAAACCAACCTAACCTTCACCTGTTCCTCATAGAAAGAAGCTGACTGGAGACAAGAAGGGTAGAGCTATTAAAGGAAGGAAAAATACTCTGATGGATAACATTTCTTCTTTCTAAGGTAGTTCTGTGAGTGTGTTTGTGTCTCTGTGTGTGTCTGTGTATCTGTGTGTGTCTAGATCTATGGATGGGATGACAGCAGGCTCTCCTCTTGCTGTAGAGATCCTGAAGTATCTGACATTGTAAATCTTTTATTCTTGCTCTTCCTTAGAAATGGGGGAAAGAAAGATAAATTCCAAAATAGATGGAACAAAGGTGGGAAAAAAGAAGCTGTGAAAGTATTTGTTTATAAGAAAAATGAGTAAGATATTATATAATCATTCACTCTATCTATATTATTTCATGGAGTTGTTGAATATTATATAAAGTATTTAAAGAGTTCAAGGCTTAATGTAAGTGCCTGCTGTGATGATAATGATGGTGATCATGCAACCTCTCTCAACATAAGAAATTTGAATTTTATTTTAAAATGATTACTCTTGGGTGTTTTCTCACAGAGAATTCAGGATCCTCCACAGAGATAAGATGGTCTTCTTCCTATTGACTACTAAGGTACTTTTGGGGATATTCATCATGGCACTTCCTGGCTTTTCAGGTGAGCAGTGTTAAAATTCTGATCTTCCAGATAACCATATAAACAACTTGTTTGTTGTTTCAGTCACTTTATGTACTCTGAACCTGTCATTAAAATGGGTAGAATCAAAATATGTTTTTTTTTTTCTGAAGTGCTCATTCTGATGTGCTTTCTGTAGACTGGATGGGCTGTGGGGATTATTTGACATAAATATATGAGATGACAAATCTTATATGAAAATATTATGCTGGAGCTAGTCAATGAATAACAACAACAATAATTTATATTGTTAATGTAAAAAATAAATAAAATCATTTATTATTGTTGTTGAGTCATTTCAATTGTGTTCAACTCTCTGTGACCCTATTTAGGATTTTCTTGCTCTGAAAAATGGAGGGGTTTGGCAGGTTTTTTTTTCTCCAGCTCCTTCTACAGATGAAGGACCAAGATGAACAGGGTTAAGTGACTTGCCCAGGATCACACAGGTAGTAAAGATGTGAGGTTAGATTTGAACTTCAGTTCTCTTGACTCTAGAACTAGTATGTTATCCACTGCACCACCTAGCTGCCCTATAATATAAAATATTTTATAGAGGTCTTTAATCTTTGCAAAATGCTTTTCAAATATTATTTACAAATACAAATATTATCTCATTTTATTTTTCACAATAAACTTGGGAGATTGACACTGTGATTATCCCTAATTTATAGATGATGGAATTGAGATAGTTTCATTGACTTATCCCAGGTCACACTATTATGTCTGAAGCTATATTTGAACTCCAATTTTCCTACTCCAAGTACAGCTCTCTCTGCACTGTCATCTATCTACCAAGGGGAGAAATAAATCTGAATTTAACAAATACCAAATTTACATGTGCCTATACATAAAAGAAAATAAAGAACCCCACATGAAAATTCAGGTCTCTACTATGTACAACTTGTGTTTCTCTTTAAGTGTTTAACAATATCAGTTTATGATTTTCAAAAGTATTCTGCTTGTTGGACCTTCTTTTTGGACTGCCTTCTGTTCTTTTCTCTTAATTTTTTAAAAAGATGCTATAATAGCATTCTTCTTCCTTTTTTTTCTTTCATCTTTTTAGAGTTGTGGCCTTTCTTTGTTAAAAAGTATGAACAGTTTTGTGCCCTTTTAGATACTTGGTAGGTGATATTGTTTAGCACAGAGGATAAAACACTGAATCTATTGTCAAGAAGATGTGAGTTCAAATCTGGCCTCAGACACTTATTGGCTGTGTGACTGAGCAAATTGCTTAGCTTCTGCCTCCTTCAACTTCCTCATCTGTAAAATGGTGATAATAATAGCACTAACTTCCCAAGATTATTGTGAGGATTAAATCAGATAATGTTTATAAAGCACTTGGCAAACCCTAAAGTGCTATAGAAATGTAAGCTAACATTTTTATCATCATCATAATAATCATTATTGTGATTATTATTAATTATTATTATTATTGTTAAAATTATAAATAATTTCTGCCTGTCAATTTCTAAGTTTTCTGGGATAGCCGTTTTCAAATGGAATTTGACAGGGAACAAATATCTAAGTGATTGATAAGTACTTTTCAGGACTTCCTCTCTCTTTTGAAAATTAGCCCAGTTCTTTCCTTAAGGCACACATTATTATATAAAAAGTTAGGGCCAATCCAAGGCAGGATCTCAGGCTGCTGCTGCTGCTGACATTCTGTGAATTTTATTTTGGCTTCTTTAGTCTCCTCCTTTTGTGCTTCTGTTTTAGGTATCTTGAAAAATGAAAGAAAGACCCCAATTCGGGTAAATCCTTTTTTTTTTCTTTCTGGGTTGTGAGATGGGGTTATTTGTGATCAATAATTTGCAACTTCAAAATTACTAATATGAAGGAAGAATGCCACTCAATTTGAAATATAAGAGAAAATATTTCATTCCACATCTCAAAAACTCCAATATGATTAGGCAGAAGAAACAGAAGAAAGCGAGGGGGTAAATTATCTAGGAAGTCATATAAATAGACACCTGAATGTATGTGCTCATGCTGTGGAGATAAATAGTATGGATAATTCTTGATTGGAGAGACCATTATAATTGGATTAGGAGTTCAAGTGTTGTCTATAATATTTATTAGTTTTGTAGTCTGATGCAATTAATTTTTTTTTCTCAGGTTCTCAGTTTTCTTCTCTATAATATAAAAGGGTTAAACTAGGGGAATCTCTAAAATCCTTTCCAGTTTTAAGACTCTATGATAGTTACATACATATATTAAGCCAAATTGATTCATCAAATATCTGTCTTCTTGAAAGTAAGAGGAACTGCATTATACAATTTTCATTTAGCATCTCATTTTCCAAAAACTCTTTGAATATGTAGAATAGGACATATTAAACTTTCAGCTCACTTCAATTCCACAAGCACTGCTTAAAAGTTTATGGGATGCAAGACATGCAGAGGACAAAAAGACAAACTTGAAAAAATGCCCTCAAGGAGCCTAGATTCCACAAGATTATTTATTTTATTAAAGAAAATGCAGTGTCTCCAGTAGGTCCTATGGGACATAGAAAAAGCAATGATCAACATAATCACTGCTCTCAAAGTGTTCATAATCTAGTTGGGAAGATATAATATCTACAAATGAGTCAAGTTGATAACAGAACCAAATTATCTGTGTTGTTATTGGTCCTTTTGAAGAATTAAGGACAAACAACAATCTGTGAGTAATAATAGACCAAATTTAAAACTGAATGTAGCTGATCATGAACACTACAGGAATTTGGAAAAGTGAAAAGACTAAAAGGCTTCATGGAAAAATCTGGACTTTAGTAAGATCTAAAATGACAGGTAGCATAATCCTAAATGGGACTTTTTGTAACTGGGACAGCCACCATGAATTGTGCCCAGGGAAACCCACATGAAAGACACTCTTAGTTGTAGGAGATACATCTCATTCTACAGAGAGATATAAAGAAACTAGGATAACATGAATCTACTCCTGAGGAGAATACCCATCCACTCCTTCTTGAAGTAATAAGACCATTTGTTAGCTTTTCTATTTAAACCAATCAGTGCCATGTTATCAAGAATAATTTGTTTTTTCCACTTTGCACCAAGATTACTTACTAAGGGGTGGGGTGTATATGGAATAGTGAAATTTATAGGGAACATAAAAGATTTTTTTGAGGGGGAGCTAAAAGGAAAACTGAAGCTAAGTATCAAACTAGCTCTTTTTATGGGGCAATTTAAATCTATAAAACTTCTTCTGGGGCAACAGAGATTATCTCAGAGGTACCTTGGGGAAAAAACCAAAGTCAGCAAGATCCTAGTTCTGCTTGGGAATTAGAAGAGAAGACAATTCTTGATGCAGTGGTCTAAACCCCTCAGGTGACCATTCAGGATCTTCCTTGTAGTATATTCCATACCTGCAGAGGGGACAGTCCTTCCAGAATCAAAAGTAGATTGGGAAGAACTCCCTTCATATTTATAATTCTTGTTTTTTTTTTAATAGGAAGTAGAGATGATGTCATCTAGAGCCCTTTAGGTGCTGGGAAAAACATGGATAACTATTAGGTCAGCTTTCATTCTAGGAATATTACATTTCTGCTGTAATTTGGCCTTCCTTTGCTTCACTAACTTTCTGGAGTCCCAAAACTTAAGGATTGGTAACTTCAAGAGTGTGGGGATACCTGAAAAGCTTGGGCTGCCCTGGTGAGGAGAAAATGCTACCCTAGAAATAGTAATTAATCATTTCTCATCACAGTCTTCCCAGGGATAGAAGTAGTAGGGAATGGGAGCATTTTAGATTTGGCAAAGAGAAATCTGATCACTTACAGAGGACTATATCTTCCTAGAAACATTTCTATCTTACCTATACCTATGATTTTTCTTTCCTCTGAAGCTTTGTTCTCCAAGGTTGCATTAATTCCTGAATGAAGTTTGAGGATAGTACTGGGAGCCAGAACTGGGTGTTCATGGAAAGACTCATTTTACTCACTTGGCTCTGCTTATCATCCTGAATCATGACACTGAGGGCTATTGCCCTGGAAGGACCTGTCTCTTGAGGAAGCATGCACTTCTACAACATGGCTGAAAGGGGATTGGCTAGACAAGGAGTTAGGAATTATTTTTCCTGAGGCAATTGGGTTAAGTGACTTGCCCAGGGTCACATAGCTAGGAAGTGTTAAGTGTCTGAGACCAGATTTGAACTCAGGTCTTCCTGACTTCAGGGCTGGTGCTCTAACCACCACTGCACCACCTAGCTGCCCCAGGAGTTAGGAAATGTTAGTCTGAGCCTGCACAGGAATTCTAGCTGACTCTTTGTTTTTTCTCCTGGAAAATAAAGGATTTAGAAAATGTCTTTAAAATGTCTTTCTGCTTAAACAGTGTGAGCTCCATTTGATATTGTCCCAGCTCTATCTCAATTTCAGTAATGAATGAAAGAAGCTTCCTCTGTGAAATTAAGAAAGTAACTTCTCATACATAGTTGATCTTATGGGAATCCTCACAAACACATCTTAATTGTTCTATTCTAATTATGACTCTCTTCTCTTCCCCCTCACAATATTTTAAAATAACATTTTATTTTTCCCGAGTTACATATAAAAGCAATTTTTTAATATTTAAAAAAGTTTTGAGTTATAAATTTTTACACACCTTCTTCTTCCCTAAGATGGTAAGATATCTGACATAGATTATACATGTACAATCATGAAAAAGCATTTCCATATTAGCCATTTTGTAGAAGAAAGCTCAAAAAGGGAAGAAAAGAAGAAAGTGAAAACCCATCATAATACTTAGTATTCCATCAGTTAAATATAAGTTCCTTGAGGGCAAGGATTACTTTTGATTTTGTCTTTGATCCCCTAGTGTTTAGCATAGTATCTGGTTCAGTGTATGTCCTTTAGAAGTAAAAGTTGGTGGAATTGACCTGTAATGTATTTGTGATTTTTTTATAGCCTGACTGTGAAAAATACAGGGAAAGACAGGCATTCCCATGTGCTCTGGTATTAGATCCTATCTGTGCAACAGACAATAAGACATATGACAATTATTGCCAGTTTTGCATGTTCTATTGGTAAGTACAGGAAATAAGATAAATTGTTCTTCCTGGGTCTGGAAATGTAATTCCCACGTTTATACAATCCATTCCAATTCAAGTTCTCCAAATAAAAATCCATGTTGCTTTCCTTTTAGTAAATCTCTGAGGAATATCCATTGTATAGCAGAGGTATGGAAGCTTTAGACTGTGAACAAAACCATAATTTTTAGAGAAAATTTCATGCTTGGAGTGCTCACCCAGTAATCAAATAGGTTATCACTTGGCTTGTCCCATAAATTGTTATAATTAATCAGTCATCAAGTTAACAAGCTTTGATTAAGTACATACTTAATGTGCCAGGTTCTGTGCTAAGTTCTGTGTAAACAAAAAGAGGTAAAAGATTGTATTTGTGGTTGAGTTCAAATATAATGCAGAAGACAGAAAACAAGTAACATATAGAGGATAAACAAAAAAAATAAAAGAAGGAAAGCACTAAAATTAAGAGGGGTTGTGGAAGGTTTCCTTTAAAAGATGGGAATTTACTTTAGACTTAAAAAAATCCAAAGAAATTAGTAGATAGAAATTAGAAGCCAGAATATTCCAGTCAGAGAAAGTGCCTGAACTAAAGAGATGGAGTTTCTTCCTCATGGAATATCTAAAAAGCCAGTGTCAGTAAATCTAAGAGTATTTGGAGAGAAATAAGTTCTAAAAAGACTGGATAAAAAGGGGAATAGGTTGTGAAGTCCTTTGAAAGCTAGAGGATTTTGTATATGATTCTGTGGGAAATAGGGAACTACTAGAGTTAAATGAGAAAGAGAGTGACATGGTGAGACCTGGTGAAACCCACTATATTTCTCCCCAAAATATGCTATTATGACTGGTTTGAAATCTAGGACCTTTTCCTCAATATCAATATTTTGAATGTCTCCTGAAACTCTGAGCCTTGATTTCTAGAAAAAAGCTAAAAAATATGAGACTGAGAAAATAATTTTTAAGTCTCATTATGATGATCCCTCCTTTTAGATCCTTTTGGATTTGGAGAATTAAAAATAAGTTTAATTCCTTCAGTAAATATGTAAGGGAAACTTAAACAAATTGAACAGCAATTTAGTTTCCCAGAGAAGAATCAAAATCAACTTATATAAATAGTAACTAATAGAAAAAAATTACTTCCATGCTAACAGGACTGAGGATCTTTAGAATTAGAATTCATTTTTTCAAAGCTTACCTCAAACTATTTTCACACATTTCTACATGATGTCTACACATATTTTTCATGGGGGGGGAGGAAGAAAGAAAAGAACCTGGAATTCATCTAATTCTTAAGAATTATATCCCCATATCCTCCTATGATGAAGGTATGTAGCAACTCTGTGTGTGTGTGTGTGTGTGTGTGTGTGTGTGTGTGTGTGTTTTAATAGAGTTGGGCTAAGTGGAAAGGAAAGGTCAAGAAGTTGCTTACACCATTTGTTTGAAAGTTTTTTTTTAAAGTGGAGATTTTTCTTTTTTTTCAACTTAAATGTTTTCATAAATCTATTTGTTTCGTGTATGCCTTTTAAAAAAGCAATTTGCTATGCAAAGACTTAGATTTCTGGCCCTGCATATGCACAGTTTATGGATAGGATGTTTCATCCATCTCTCATCAATGGTCAGCAGTACTGATTGACCACAGATGATTTTCTTGATTCTATTGCCTTTTGCTCACATTTCTGGTCATTCCAGTTCCCTAGATGCATCATTTTGTTAGAATTAGATAATTTATTTAGAGATATATCCTGTATAGTCTTTGGGAAAGAATATTTGGCAGTGACTAGGCAAATTCTTTTCTTTCAAAGGCTCCTATATCAAAAATCTGTGCCTATTCTCTGACACATTTATCTGAAACTGTTCAAGAAGGTGCCCCTCTAGGACAATGTATTGTAGGCTGATATAATTTAGAGGGACATTAAGAGAATGTCTAATCTGATCCTTTCACTTGAGTAATGTGGAAGTAGGAGATTGTTTCCATGTAAACTTTTTTTTCTTTCTTTCTCTCTTTAGGACCTTGGATAGCAAAATCAAATTTGTTCACTATGGTTTCTGCAAGAGTTATCGTTCCCCTCCTATAGTGGTATGATTCTTTATGCCATCCACTTCCCCAATCACATTCTACAAAGATACATTTATTACTCCCTCACTCTGGAAACTTCCAAATATTGTGTGTTTATTTGGCTGCTTATGAAATTTGTTCAAAAGACATCTTTGGTAGGTTATCTCTTACTTTGGTGAAAACACACATCAAACAAACTCCTCCTCCAACCTCTGGCCATTAAACTTCATTTTGCAAAATAAAAATAGTATCTCTGAAAATTTGATGCTTTTAAAAGAATGTGTTGAGAGAGTTCAATCCCAGCTCTATCCTTTATTACTTGTATGATTTTCGGCAAGTCCCTCACCTTTAGGGGACTATTTCCTATTTTTTTAAATTGAGGGATAGGACCAAATCATCTTCAAGCTCCTTTCTAAGTCTAAATCTATAATCCAGTGACCCTATTTTGTATCTGAATCAGGGCAGAGTTGATTTGGCAAAAAGAAGGGCCCTTGTGAGGGACAGAACAATAGAGTGTAAAGAATAAATGGAACTTGGAGTAATGGAACACAACTTAAAGACTTTCTACTTCATTCCTCTCGTTTTGCAGAGAAGGAAATAAAGACCAAGGAAGTTAAATTATTTGGCCAGCAACATTCAAAAAGTAGCTAGCAGTGTTAGGTATGGGAGAGAGGGGTTTTGAATCTACTCCTTTCAATCAAATTAAGTTCATTTCCCAGAAATGACTCTTTTTATTGATATAACTATGATCCTGGCCTAACTTCAAGCTTGATTTTAAGAAACTCAATTCTGTGACAACATGTGTGGAGAAAGATGTGACTGACTACTAATTGACTGAAAATGCTCTGAACCTGTGAGAGTGCATGCTTATGTCAGTGAAGAAGATAATTCTTTATATTTAGAGAGACAGGAGAAGTGGAGTTTGAAGGAGATGGGGAAAGAAAATGAAAACTTTTGAAAGATGGACAGTAGGGGTCAGTTAGTTGGTGTAGAATATAAACACCATCCCTTAAGTCAGGAGGACCTGAGTTCAAATCTGGCCTCAGACACTTAACATTTCCTAGCTGTGTGACCCTGGGCAAGTGACTTTTTTGCCTCAGCAAAAAAAAAAAGAAAGAAAGAAAGAAATAGAAGATCTCTCTGAAATTGTAGCTATGTGAGAAATTGGCCTCCCACATATTCCTTGACTTAGAGCATTGGCTATTCTGGTGACTACTTAGATCAGAGCTTCTTAAACTTTCCCCCCTCGGTGCCTGAGGAATTTGCAAATCTTGTATGTAGGTATATAAAGTACATATACAAATCAAATATTTACTGATAATAAATTGTAATTTTGTTACTCACTCCCACATTTAGTTAGTAGACCCCATATATTTAAGGGTTGTAACCATAGTTTAAGAAATGTTGGTTTAGATGTCCCCAGTGATATCTTCTTGGTTGTGATGAGTTAAAGAACTCAATCACTCTTATCTAACTGACCTTTTAAAAATCTCTATAACTTCTCCTATTTCTTTTTGTTCTTTGTTTGTATTCCAAGATTGTTTTTGTGTAGCAAGCTATCTGGTACATTGATCAGACCAAAAATCAGGAAGACTCATCATCCTGAATTCAAATTTGGTCTCAGATATTTGTTAGTTAGCGGGGTGAACCTGAAGCAAATTGTTTAATTTTGTTTTCCTCAGTTCTTTAACCATAAAATGACCTGGGAAGGAAATGACAAACCACTCCACTATCTTTGCCACGACAACCTCAAATGAGGTCATAAAGAGTAGGACACAACTAAAGCAACTGAACAATGCTAAGTATTTGGTGGGAATTAAGTTGATAAGAATAAGATCAGGGGAAATAATACCCCTAGCATACCAATATTGTTTTGTGGTAGATACATATAATTCTAGCCCAGTATCCTTTTGTGATAGGAAAATGAATACAAGTTCATCCATTGATTTTTTCCTTGCTTCTCACAAAGGTGGAAATTGAAATTTCTTTTGGCAACTAGTCAGACAAGATTCAAGATCAGATACCTATCTTTATCCATATTGTACTAGACACAGCCACATTTATACAACATATGTGTTGTATAAGACTAGATGATAGCTATAATATAATATCTTGTCTTGAAAGATAGCCAAATTAAAAGATGAAGATAGATGACTGAATTTCACTTATGGAGAACAGCAGGTAAGCCACTAAGATTGAAATCCCAAGTATATGAGAAAGAGCAGTGTCAATCAAATCTGGAAAGACTGGAATGAAAATCCTAAGAAGTTGATTGAGTGGTAATGGGAAAATAATTCTGTCTCTCTACTTCAAATATTATGAGCAAAGATTTCCCAAAGGAGAAATAAAGAAATCAAAGAAGAAATTTAAAGAATCTACTTCAATATATTTCTATCCAAAAACATAATAAACAAAAAACAAAACAAAAAAGTATACAATAACAACAATATTTTTAAAGAATAATTATGAAATCAATATAAATGCTGTATGTAGGAAGGTGCAATTCACAAAGGGAAAAAATCACTAATAAATAGATGTACACATGATATTTTTTTATTAAAGCTTTTTATTTGTATAACATATGTATGAGTAGTTCCCCTGCATTGATCTTTACAAAGCTTTCCAGTACAAATTTTACCCCCCGTCCCCTCCCTTCCCCTAGATGGCAGGAAGTCCACTACATGTTAATAATGTTGAAATACTTGACAAGTTATGCAAGAAAAATCCTATCTACAAGAAAAAAAAAGAAAATCAGAGAAAGGCAACACAATGCAAGAAAATAACAATAGAGATCATGAAAATGTTACGTTGTGGTCCATATTTTATATCCCTCTCTCTGGGTGTATATGGATTTCTTCAGTGAACAATTGGAACTGGTTTGAGACAATTCTTTGTTGCAGAGAGCCGTGTCCATCAGAATTGATCATCATGTAATACTGTTGTTGCTGTGCATGATGATCTCCTAGTTCTGCTCGTTTCACTCAGCATCAGTTCAAGCAAGTCTCTCCAGGCCTCTCTGAAATCGTCCTGCTGGTCGTTTCTTACAAAGCAATAATATTCCATAACATTCATATACCATAATTTATTCAGCCACTTTCCAATTGATGGGCATCCCTTCAGTTTCCAGTTTCCAGCCACTCCAAAAAGGGCTGCCACAAACATTCTTGCATAAGTGGGTCCCTTTCCCTCCTCTAAGATCTCTTTGGGAAATAGGCCCAATAGAAATGCTGCTGGGTCAAAGGGTATGCACAGATTGATAACTTTTTGAGCATAGCTCCAAATTGCTCTCCAGAATGGTTGGATCTGTTCACAGTTCCAACAACAATGTATTAGTGTTCCAGTTTTCCCACATCCCCTCCAACATTCATCATTAACTTGTCCTGCCATTTTAGCCAATCTGACAGGTATTTAGTGGTACCTCAGAGTTGTGTTAATTTGCATTTCTCTGATCAATAGTGATTTGGAGCAACTTTTCATATGACTAGAGATGGTTTTAATTTCATCATCTGAAAATTGTCTGTTCATATTCCTTGACCACTTATCTATTGAAGAGTGGCTTGAATTCTTATATATATGAGACAATTCTCTATATATTTTAGAAATGAGATCTTTATCAGAACCTTTAAATGTAAAGATGATTTTCCAATTTGATGCTTCCCTCCTAATCTTGTCTGCATTTGTTTTATTTGTAGAAAAACTTTTTAGTTTAATATAATCAAAATTATCCATCTGCTGTTCAATTAGGAGTTCCAGATCTTCTGTGGACATAAATTTATTCCATCTCCACAGGTCTGAGAGATAAACTATATTACGTTCCTCTAACTTGCTTACAAAGTCCCTCTTTATATCTAGATCATGAACCCATTTAGATCTTATCTTGGTATGTGGTGTTAGGTATGTGTCAAGCCCCAAATTCTTCCACACCAATTTCCAATTTTCCCAGCAGTTTTTGCCAAATAGTGAGTATTTATCCCAAAAGCTGTGGTCTTTGGGTTTATGGAACACTAGATTGTTAAGGTTATTGCCTAGGTTGTCCGGAAAACCTATCCTGTGCCACTGATCGACTGCTCTATTTCTTAGCCAGTACCAAACGGTTTTGATGACTGCTACTTTATACTATAGTTTTAGATCTGGTACAGCAAGGCCACCTTCATCTGCCTTTTTTTTTCATTAATCCCCTTGAAATCCTTGAACTTTTGTTCTTCTAAATGAACTTTGGTACTATTTTTTCTAGATCTGTAAAATAGTTTCTTGGGAGTTTGATTGGTATGGCACTAAATAAGTAGATTAGTTTGGGTAGTATTGTCATTTTTATTATGTTTGCTCTGCCTACCTATGAGCACTTAATATTTTTCCAATTGATTAGGTCTGATTTTATTTGTGTGGAAAGTATTTTGTATTTTGGATCATATAGTTTCTGACTTTTCCTTGGCAGATAGATTCCCAAATATTTTATCCTATCATCTGCTATTTGGAATGTAATTTCTTTTTGCATCTGTTGCTGCTGAACGTTGTTGGTAATATATAAAAATGCTGATGATTTATGTGGATTAATTTTGAATCCTGCCACTTTACTAAAGTTGTGAATTGTTTCTAGTAGTTTTTTAGTTGAGTCTCTAGGGTTCTCTAAGTATAACATCATGTCATCTGCAAAGAGTGATAATTTGGTTTCTTCATTACCTACTCTGATTCCTTTTATCTCTTTTTCTTCTCTTATTGCTAAAGCTAACATTTCTAATACAATATTAAATAGTAATGGTGACAGTGGGCAGCCTTGTTTCACGCCTGATCTTATTGGGAATGGTTTTAGTTTGTCTCCATTACATATGAGGTTGCTGATTGTTTTAAATAGATGCTACTGATCATTTTAAGGAAAAGCCCATTTATTCCTATACTCTCTAGTGTTTTTAACAGGAAAGGGTGTTGGATTTTATCAAAGGCTTTTTCTGCATCTATTGAGATAATCATATGGTTTTTGTTAGTTTGGTTATTAATATAATTAATCATGCTGATATTTTTCCTAATATTGAACCAGCCCTGCATCCCTGGTATAAATCCTACTTGGGCATAGTGTACTATCCTGGGCATGACTTTCTGTAATCTCATTGCTAATATCTTATTTAAAATTTTTGCATCAATATTCATCAGGGAAATTGGCCAATAGTTTTCTTTCTCTATTTTCACCCTATCTGGTTTAGCTATCAGAACCATATCGGTCTCATAGAAGGATTTTGGCAGTATACCTTCTGTCCCTATTTTCTCAAATAGTTTGTGTAGTATTGAAATTAATTGTTTTTTGAATTTTTGGTAGAATTCACATGTAAATCCATCTGGCCCTGGAGATTTTTTCTTAGGGAGTTGGTTAATAACTTGTTCTATTTCTTTTTCTAATATGGGGCTATTTAAATAATTTATATCCTCTTCTTTTAACCTAGGCAATCTATATTTGTGTAGATATTCCTCCATTTCATTTAGATTATCAAACTTACTGGCATAAAGTTGGGCAAAGTAACTCCTAATTATTGCTCTAATTTCCTCTTCATTGGAGGAAAGTTCTCCCTTATCATTCTTGAGAGTAACAATTTGATTTTCCTCTTTCCTTTTTCTTTTCTTTTTTTTTTATTTTAAGCTTTTTATTTGTATAACATATGTATGGGTAGTTCCCCAACCTCGATCTTTACAAAGCTTTCCATTACATATTTTACCCCCAGTCCCCTCCCCTCCCCTAGATGGCAGGAAGTCCACTACATGTTAATAATGTTGAAATACTTGACAAGTTATGCAAGAAAAATCCTATCTACAAGAAAAAAAAAGAATCAGAGAAAGGCAAAACAATGCAAGCAAATGTCAATAGAGATCATGAAAATGTTACGTTGTGGTCCATATTTCATGTCCCTCTTTCTGGGTGTATATGGTTTTCTTCAGTGAACAATTGGAACTGGTTTGAGACAATTCTTTATTGCAGAGAGCCATGTCCATCAGAATTGATCATCATGTAATACTGTTGTTGCTGTGTATGATGATCTAGTGGTTCTGCTCGTTTCACTCAGCATCAGTTCATGCAAGGCCCTCCAGGCCTCTCTGAAATCGTCCTGCTGGTCGTTTCTTACAGAGCAATAATATACCATAACATTCATATACCATAATTTATTCAGCCACTCTCCAATTGATGGGCATCCCTTCAGTTTCCAGTTTCTAGACACTCCAAAAAGGGCTGCCACAAACATTCTTGCCCAAGTGGGTCCCTTTCCCTCCTCTAAGATCTCTTTGGGATATAGGCCCAGTAGAAACCTGCTGGGTCAAAGGGTATGCACAATTTGACAACTTTTTGAGCATAGCTCCAAACTGCTCTCCAGAATGGTTGGATCCGTTCACAGTTCCAACAACAATGTATTAGTGTCCCAATTTTCCCACATCCCCTCCAACATTCATCATTATCTTTTCCTGTCATTTTAGCCAATCTGACAGGTGTGTAGTGGTATCTCAGAGTTGTCTTAATTTGCATTTCTCTGATCAATAGTGATTTGGAGCAACTTTTCATATGACTAGAGATGGTTTTAATTTCATCATCTGAAAATTGTCTGTTCATATCCCTTGACCACTTATCTTTTGAAGAGTGGTTTGAATTGTTATACGTATGAGACAATTCTCTATATATTTTAGAAATGAGGCCTTTATCAGAACCATTAAATGTAAAGATGATTTCCCAATTAGATGCTTCCCTCCTAATCTTGTCTGCATTTGTTTTGTTTGTACAGAAACTTTTTAACTTAATATAGTCAAAATTATCCATCTGGTGTTCAACTAGGAGTTCCAAGTCTTCTGTGGACATAAATTTATTCCATCTCCACAGGTCTGAGAGATAAACTATATCATGTTCCTCTAACTTGCTTACAAAGTCCCTCTTTATATCTAGATCAT
>JAJPUD010012528.1:0-48932 GCA_023553655.1 Myrmecobius fasciatus | reverse complement strand
TTTTTTCTAATTTCTTATTTATTTATTTATTTTAAAGCATTTTTTTTTCTTCTTAAGTTTTGAGTTCTACATTCTCTCCTTCCCTCTCACCATCTCCACTAAGAAGGTAAACAATATGATAGCAATTATATATGTGAAATTATGTAAAACATATTTTTAGCCACATGACAAAAAAGCAAAAAATAAAGCCAGAAAAATTAACTTCAATTTGTACTCAGAGTTTATCAGTTCTCTCTTTGGAGTAAGATAACATTTTCCCATCATGAGTCTTTTGGAATTGTCTTGTATTATTGCATTGATCAGAATAGCTAAGTCTTTCAAAGTTGGTCATTGTGACAACATTGTTGGTACCATGCACAACAGTTCTCATTTCAGTTTGCATCAGTTTATATAGATCTTGCTATGTTTTTTTTTTTTCTGAAACCACCTCCTTGTCATTTCTTATAGCATAACAGTGCTCCATTACAATCATATACCACAACTTATTCAGTTATTCTTCAATTGATGAATATCTCTTCATTGCTAAATTCTTTGTCACCACAAAAACAGCTGCCATACATATTTTTGTATATATAGGTCCTTTCACTTTTTCTTTGATCTCTTAGATATTAGTGGTAGTATTGGATCAAAGACTGGGTACAATTTTATAGCCTTTTGGACATAGCTCCAGATTGTTCTTTAGAATGGTTGGACCAATTTATTACTTCATTCATAGTTCATATATGTATCTATTTTCCCTCATCCTCTCCAGCATTTGTCATTTGTTTTAGCTGTAAGGTAGTGCCTTTCTCTAATTAATAGTGATTTAGAGCATTTTTCATATGACTACAGATAACTTAAATTTCTTCTGCAAAAAACTGCATGTTCATATGCATTAAACAGCTATATATTAGGGAATGGATCTTATTTTTAAAAATTTGATTCAGTTCTTTATATATTTGAAAAATGAGGCCTTTATCAGAGAAATTTGCTGCAATTTTTCTCATTGTCTCTGGTACATTTTAACAAGATGTAGTTTCCCTGATGATGTTTTTTAATTGGATCTATTTCTGCATTTGCTTTATCTGAGACCATGATTGCTACTCCTGCCTTTCCTTTAGCTAAAATATAGTACATTCTGCTCCAATCATTTATTTTTTATCCTGTGTGCCTTTTTATTTCAAGTGTGTTTCATGTAAAGAATATATTATTGAATTCTGGTTTCGAATCCATTCTGTTATCTGCTTCCATTTTAATGGGTTAGCTCTTCCATTCCCATTTACAGTTATGATTACCATTTATTTCTCTCCATATTGATTTTTTTCTATTATCTTTTTATCCTGTCCCTCTTCAAAAGTCTATTTTGCTTTTAACCACTTGATCTGCATTCCTTAATATACCCTCCCTTCTTTCATTTCCCATCCTCCATATATAATATTCCCTTCTTTTATTTCCCTGTTGGATAAGATAAATTTCTATACTAACTCGAGTGTGTATGTATGTGTGTATTTTCCCCCTTTTAACCCTTTCTAACAAGAGTGAGGTTCAAGCATTACCCCCCAACCTCCTACTCCCCCCTCCACTATAAAAACCCTTCCTTGTGTCTTTTATGTGAGAAAAATTTCCCTATTTCATCTATTCTTTCCCCTCTTTTCTCAATGCATCCCTCTTTCTCATCCCTATATATTTGGAGATTATTCCAACATGATCAATTCAAATCTATGTAGTCTATGTAGATTCCTCCTAACTGCTCCAATAATGACAAGATTCTTAGGAGTTTCATGTATCATCTTTCCATAAAAATAGGAATAAAATCAATTTACCTTTGAGAGCCTTATGGTTACTCTTTCATGTTTACCTTTTTATGCTTCTCTTGAATCTTCTGTTTGAATGGCCTATTTTCTATTCAGTTCTGGTATTTTATTTCTAGAATGCTTAGAAATCCTCTATTTTATTAAATATCTATTTTTCTTTTTTTTAATTAAAGCTTTTTATTTGCAAAACATATGCATAGGCAATTTTTCAACAATGATCCTTGAAAAGCTTTCTGTTACAAATTTTTCCTTCCTATCCTCCACTCCCTCCCCTAGATGGCAGGAAGTCTAATTACATGTTATATTAAAATATTTGACAGATCGAATATGTGTTTACATATTTATACAGTTATCTTGCTGTATAGGAAAAAAAAACCTGAGAAGGAAAACATAATGCAAGCAAACATCAAGTGTGTGTGAAAATGCTGTGTTGTGGTCCAGACTCAGATCCCACAGGCCTCTCCCTGGGTGTATTTGGCTTTCTTCATCACTGAATAACTGGAATTGGTTTGAAACATCTTATTGTTGAAGAGAGCCATGTCCATCAGAACTGATCATCTTATAGTCTTGCTGTTGCCGTATACAATGATCTCCTGGTTCTGCTGATTTCACTCAGCATCAGTTCATACAAGTCTCTCCAGGCCTCTCTGAAATCATCCTGCTGATCATTTCTTACAGAACAATAATATTCCAGACAGATTTCACTTTTGATTTCTTGAAATATAGTTTCCAGGATTTTAAAAATTCATGACTTTTAGGAAGTCCAATAATTCTCAAAAATTGCTACTTGACCTGTTTTCCAGGTGAGGTTGGTTTTTTTTTTTTTTTTGGATATCAGATTTTTTATATTTTGTTTTCATTTTCTTTTATTTTGTTCAAATATTTTTTTCACTCATGGAGTCTTAATTATTCTAATTTTCAAGGACTCAATTTTTAAGGTTTACCCTATTTTCTGCTTACTCTCTTTCCAGTTCTTTCCTCAAGAGCTTTATTTCATTAAAAAAAATATTGTTCCACTTCTAGGTATTCAGCTAGCTTTTTTTTTTAAACTTTTTATTTGCATAACACATGTATGGGTAGTTCTTCAACATTGATCCTTACAAAGCTTTCCTTTACAAATTTTCCCCCTGGTCCCCTCACCTCCCCTAGATGGCAGGAAGTCTACTACATGTTAATTATATTAAAATACTTGACAAGTTGAATATATGTATACATATTTCCATACTTATCTTACTGTGCAAGAAAAATCGTATCTACATGAATAAAAAAAATCAGAAAAAGGAAACACAATGCAAGCAAACATCAATAGAGAGCATGAAAATGTTATGTTGTAGTCCACATTTCGTATCCCTCTCTCTGGGTGTATATGGTTTTCTTCACTGAACAATTGGAACTGGTTTAAAACATTTCATTGTTGAAGAGAGCCATGTCCATCAGAATTGATCATCATCAATTTTGTTGTTGCTTTGTATAATGATCTGGTTCTGCTGATTTCACTCAGTATCAGTTCATACAAGTCTTTCCAGGCCTCTCTGAAATCATCCTGCTGGTCGTTTCTTACAGAACAATAATATTCCATAACATTCATATGCCATAATTTATTCAGCCACTCTCCAATTGATGGGCATCCACTCAGTTTCCAGTTTCTAGCCACTACAAAAAGGGCTGCCACAAACATTCTTGCACATGTGGGATCCTTTCCCTCCTCTAAGATCTCTTTGGGATATAAGCCCAATAGAAACACTGCTGGGTCAAAGGGTATGCACTGTTTGATAACTTTTTGAGCATAGCTCCAAATTACTCTCCAGAATGGCTGGATCCATTCACAATTCCACCAACAATGTATCAGTGTCCCAGTTTTCCCACATCCCCTCCAACATTCATCATTGTCTTTTCCTGTCATTTTAGCCAATCTGACAGGTGTGTAGTGGTACCTCAGGGTTGTCTTAATTTGCATTTCTCTGATCAATAGTGATTTGGAGCACCTTTTCATATGACTAGAAATGGTTTTAATTTCATCATCTGAAAATTGTCTGTTCATATCCCTTCACCATTTATCTATTGGAGAGTGGCTTGAATTCTTATAAATATGAGACAATTCTCTATATATTTTATAAATGAGGCCTTTATCAGAACCCTTAAACATAAAGATGATTTCCCAATTTATTGCTTCCCTCCTAATCTTGTCTGCATTAGTTTTGTTTGTACAAAAACTTTTAAACTTAATATAATCAAAATTATCTGTCTGGTGTTCAATTAAGAGTTCCAGTTCTTCTTTGGACACAAATTCCTTTCTTCTCCACAGGTATGAAAGGTAAACTACCCTATGTTCCTTTCATTTGCTTATAATATCACTCTTTCTGTCTAAATCATGTGAACCCATTTAGATCTTATCTTGGTGTGCGGTGTTAGGTATGGGTCAAGCCCTAATTTCTTCCACACTAGTTTCCAGTTTTCCCAACAGTTTTTGTCAAATAGTGTGTTCTTATCCCAAAAGCTGGGGTCTTTGGGTTTATCAAACACTAGATTGCTATAGTTATTGCTTAGTTTGCCCTGTGATCCTATCCTATTCCACTGATCGACTACTCTGTTTCTTAGCCAGTACCAAATGGTTTTGATGACCGCTGCTTTATAATATAGTTTTAGATCTGGCACAGCTAGGCCACCCTCATCAGCCCTTTTTTTTCAATTCCCTTGAAATTCTTGACCTTTTATTCTTGCAGATGAACTTTGCTACTATTTTTTCTAGATCTGTAAAATAATTTCTTGGGAGTTTAATTAGTATGGCACTAAATAAGTAAATTAGTTTGGGTAGTACTGTCATTTTTATTATATTCGCTCAGCCTACCCATGCGCATTTGATGTTTTCCCAACTGATTAGGTCTGACTATTTGTGTGGAAAGTGTTTTGTAGTTTGGTTCATATAGTTCATGACTATTCCCTGGCAAATAGATTCCCTAATATTTTATATTATCGACAGTTATTTTGAATGGAATTTCTTTTTGTATCTCTTGCTGAACTTTTTTGGTAATATATAAAAATGCTGATGATTTATATAGATTTATTTTGTATCCTGCAACTTTGCTAAAGTTGTGAATTGTTTCTAGCAGTTTTTTAGTTGAGTCTATAGGGTTCTCTAAGTATACCATCATGCCATCTGCAGAGTGATAATTTGGTTTCCTCATTACCTACTCTAATTCCTTTAATCTCTTTTTCTTCTCTTACTGCCAAAGCTAACATTTCGAATACAATTAAATAGTAATGGTGACAGTGGACAGCCTTATTTCACTCCTGATCTTATTGGGAATGGGTCATTTGTCCCCAGTACATATGATACTTGCTGATGGTTTTAAATAGATGCTACTGATCATTTTAAGGAAAAGCCCATTTATTCCTATACTCTCTAGTGTTTTTAATAGGAATGGGTGTTGGATTTCTTGATCTATTTTCAAGGTCACTTATTTTTTGAATTAGATATTTCATATTTTCTTACTTTTTTTGTTCGACTTCTGATTTCTGGGCCTGCATTCACTCTCTAATAGCCCTCTCTTGTAGACTTTCCCAAGTTGTTTTGGCTAGAAAAATATCTTCTTTTGACCTTTTGTTGGTTCTGCTGCTTCAAAATTTGATTTGAAGTATTATTTTAAAGTTGTTTAGAGGGGAATGTTGGAAGAGTTCAGCTAGGTTCTAGCTTGTAATTTATTATCTTGTTGGGTTTTCCTCTTTTGATGTTGAAGCTCTGGATTTTGGCTGTGATATTATTGGGACTTTTCCATTTTGGTCTCCTTTTAAGAGGTTATTGGTGAATTTGTAATATTTTTGCTTTGCCTTTTGGTTCTAATAGTTTTGGACAGATTTCACTTTTTATTTCTTGAAATATAGTTTCCAGGATTTTAAAAATTCATGGCTTTTAGGAAGTCTAATAATTCTCAATTACTACTTGACCTGTTTTCCAGGTCAGTTTTTTTTTTGATATCAGATTTTTTATATTTTATTGTTTTCATTTTTTTTATTTTGTTCAAATATTTTTTGACTCATGGAGTCTTAATTATTCTAATTTTCAAGGACTCAATTTTTAAGGTTTACCCTATTTTCTGCTTACTCTCTTTCCAGTTCTTTCCTCAAAAGCTTTATTTCATTAAAAAAATATTGTTCCACTTCTAGGTATTCAGCTAGTTGTTGAAAAAACATCTTTTTTCCCCCTCCTTTGAGTCTCTGCTGGAAGTTGTTATGGGGTTAACATCTGCAATAATTTTTGATACTAGATTTCTAAAAAACATAATCATTTCTCCAATCTTTGTTCCTGGAGTTTTGTGTTAAGGCCAAGCTTCATCTCTTGATACACCTTTGAGCGGTGTGTTCAACCCAGCTTGGTCCCTAGATTCTTAGGCTGAACTTCATTTCCTAGAGTTTGGGCTCCCTAAATTTTAGAGATTGAGAACCCTGGATCCTCAGATCACTCTTTTTCATTTCAGGACTGAGTGTTAGGATCCTCAAAGATATTGTTCTTGTCCTCTTATCATCGCAGCCTGTACTGGGCAGTATTGTGCTTGTTGCCTGCTGCTGCTTCCCGAAGTTTAAAAAGTCCCTATTAGGGGCTGTTTTAAACACTCTGGAACTTAAGGGGAGCACTCCACTCTTATTCTTGGACATAGAATCTTTCAGGTTACATGTATTCAATCTCTGGAAGTGTTCTGTAGGTAAGAGCCCCTTTTGCTTATAGGCTGCTAGCTGATTTTTTGTGTAGTTCTGAGAAAATAAAATCACTAATTTCTCATTGAATTTCTTAATTATTGTTCCGTCTGGAAAACTTCAAGGTTTTGTTGGAATAGGTATATACATATATATATATATGTATATATATATATATATATTTTGTGGGAATAGGTAATTGCTATCTATTCAGGTGGCCATTTTGGCCAAAAGAGCTGTATAATTCAAAGTTGCCACATCATCTCTTAAGTGCAAATATAATCCCACACATTGTCTGTGTGGATTGTTTGTGTGTGTATGTATCTTTATCTATCTCAATATAATCAATATCTCAATATAAAGGTACAGATAGACTTCTAAACTCTTTATATCTATTGTATTTATATCTATTGTATTCAATTTTTTATGCAAATATTTTCCTTCCAACAGAATATAATCTCCTTGAAAGCAGACACCATTTGCCTTTGTATCTCTCATGCCCAGGCATAATGATTGATTTTCAGTAGCTCTTAATACTTATTGAATTGAATCATAAATCAGACTCCCTATATACACCATTGATGGCTAATACTGTAACAGGATTGGCACACCTGGTGGTGTATGGACAGAAAAATTCAGTGCATTTCCTTCAGATAGGGTTAGTGACAGATGAGGCCTTGGTCTCTCTCCTCCTTTTCCTCCCTGCCTAGAGAAATTTTTACACTAACAAGGAGGGGTAAAGACTTAAATCCAGGGACAAAGCTTTAACAGTGAGATTTTAGGACTCCTCAATAGATGAGTAAAGGAAATTGGTTTGGGGACCTTTTAGAATTCCTGAAAGTATACAAGAGAGGCAACTATCTAATCTGAAGGTTATTCAATTTATAGATGTATATTCATGCCCACCTGACATGGACAGGCCTTAGATGTGTCATAGGTGTCATAGATTGTCAGTTCTCACTGATTACCATTTTGTAGGAACAGGTGATTGGTACCTAACTTGGCAAAAAAGATAGTTCTAGGTCAGATCCAACCACATCTCCTGATCACTTGTTCAGGCTAAGTATGGGTCTAACCTATCACAATGACAACATATGAGGAAGGGACTTGAGACCCAACAGTGAGGGAACTGCACTAAACCTCCCAGCTTTCATCAGCAATTCTTTGCATTCAAGTCACCTTTACTTCTCAGGCAGCATTTCCAAATCTTGTGTCCTGTACCCTAGTCATCATTCTCATCTCAACTTCCTCCCCTCCCTTTAGAAACGTGGACTCTTGTCCCTAAAACATCTCCTATACTGGCATGTATACATACTTATGCATATATGAGCTATTGATGCAAATATAGGCCGTGCTATCTGCTTTTTTCTGATTAATTCAAAGCCCAAGAGAGGTCTATTGTTGATAGTATTGGTGTTTACATTTTTCTCTTTTCAAAGAGATAAAATTTTAGGAGTAAGACATATATGAGGTGTTCCAAAGGTCTTAGTGTAGTTTTGAACTTTTAAAGCTAAAGTTGTACTAAGACTTTTGGGACACTAAGTATGTGGTAGAACTCTCTCTTTCCACCCACACCCACACCCCCATATTCAGATCAATATTGGATATATACACACATACCCAACACACTAGAATGCACATTCACACGTAGCCATATGTGAGTACATAATATACTGCTCACATACATATATACCCATGTTCACACCACACTATTACACATGTATCTGCATTCACACGAATTCATACATAGGCAATACATACAAAGTGCACTAGTATGCTCACACACATGCTCACACATATCTGTGTTTATCCATGTCCATATACTGTGGACATATCTTTATTTCCTGGCGTTGGAGCCCAGCTCACATGTTCCTATGCCAGGTGTAATACTGCATGTCCCTGGGGAGGGAAGAGCAGAGTACGTGAGGTTGAGGATCAGAAGGGCTTGCTGGGGCCGGGACCAGAAGGTCCAGGGTGCCCAGAAGGGCCTGGGGGACTCTGCTTCTCAAGGGCCTCATATTCCGAGGAAGGGAGGATGATATCTCGGAGGGCAGGCATATCAGCAAAAGGTATGCAGTCAGCTCCTGAGGGGGAAACCAGCATGGGGTGGGGAGAGGGATGGTCATGGATAGTTGTGGGAGGTGGCTGTGAGGAGTGGGTGACAATAGATGGGATGGGCAAGAAAAATGGTTAGTTGGAGGATAGTCTGAGAGTTATGGGGAATGATTACATAAGAGCTGGTCCTAGACCCAAGGAGAATGGCACTGGAAGAATAGATATAGACAAAGGGATGGAGGAAGAGATGGGAAATTGGGGCAGATACATAAAAAAGAAGTGGGAGTGGGTGGGTTATGGGGATTGGGAAACTCCTCACTATATGACCCTCCTGCACTGTATGGCCCCCTTCACTGTATGGCCCTTCTTTCCAAATAGAATTCCTCACCATATGGTCTTCCTTACCATTTGACTCCTCCTCCATATGGCCCTCATAATTCTGTACAGCCAACCTCGTTATATGGCTAACCTTACCATATCACCTTTCTTGACATATGGCTCCCTTGTCCATCTGGCCTCCCTAGACACCCTCATAAAGCTATCCTTCCATCTGGCCCTTATAAGGGGGATGTTCATCTTGTTTTGTTGGGATTTAATGTTCATATCCAATTTTAGTGTTTATTTAACATATTATACAGTATAAGAACATAATTAAGGAACTTTAGGATAAGTCCTCCTTTCCTGGGCTGGGGGTCCCTCAAGGATGAGTCTTCAGGGAGAATTTGGGGAATTGATCAGATTTGATAACGTAAATTTGAGCCACAGTTTCCCCCTTCTGCTCTCTCTTTTGTTTGATACCTCCAAGAAGGGAGGGAGGCAAATGGAGCAAGAACCTCATTCTTTTCATCTAATTATGAGGATGGAAGGAATTGGGTCAGAAGTTGAAATAAAGGAATAGAACCAGTGACTTGCTGCTCTCTAAGCTGGATCAGCCAAACCAATCAACTTTGTTTATACTTCAGTTAAGTTTGGATTAAAAAAAAATCCTCCTCTCTTTTTATGCCAATGTGTTAATTACTCTTACTAGTTTTATTCTCTTTCCCTTTAATTTTTGAGTGAAAAAAGTTCCTTTCAATAAACTCCAGCCTTGTGTTGGTTAAAACTAAGGGGGGTGGGAAATATCTGAACCTTATAGGAAGTATATACGGTGACGGCCGCAACCAAGCCACCTGCAGAAGCTAGGGAGAAAGGCAGAATGGGGAGAAGGGAGGAGAAGATCCAGGAAAAGATGGCTGTGGATGCTGCAGTGCGTTACTACCTGGGCTCTTCGTTAGGATCCACTTCACCATGTGGTGTGACTGATCATACTTTGTACACATGGCTCCATTCCATGTACAATCCTCCTCACTCTTTCTCCAGACGCCTCCCTCACCATGCCCCCCCCCTTTAGCGCACAGTCCCCCTCACCATAGCTCTCCACTCTCCACATGTCCCCCTCATTGTACAGCAACCTTTGTCGAACGGCTCTTCTCACCAATTGGTCGCCCTCCCTGCCTCCTGGTCTCTTCCGACTCAAAGAAGGTCTCGTGTTCCTCCCATCTTCGGTCACATGCGGCACAAAGGAAATTTGACTGGAAGAAGTTACACTGGCAGCCTGTGAATCGGCAGAGGGAAGGGAGCAGCAGCAGCAGAGGACATAGGAAAAAACAAAACAAAACAAGAGCATCCTCCAATCTTGGTTCCCCTCTCGCACTCAGATCTTCCCGTTTTCATCCTTTTCACTCATATTCATCACACACCTCCCTCTCAATTCTCATTCCTCTCACCCTTCCCCACTTTCATTCCAACCCTGTTCTGAACCCCGAAGTCTATAGAACTAGCCTCTCTTCCCACGCCCAATCTCTCATCATATCCCCATTATCTCCGCTCTCCTTCCTGTTCTCTCCCAATTAGCATTTCCCATCACCCATTCCCAGGGGAGGGATACCGCGATGTCGACAGGCATGGGATCCCGTGGCTAAGTGCTCCTCGTGGTTATGTTTGCAACGACAAAGGGCTCTCCAAGATTTGGGATCAAAACCAGATCGTTTCTGAAGCCAGAACTCTCCTACTTCTTCTGGCCGTGATGGGATGAAGCAGAACATTTGACACCGGCATGCAGTCTTGGTACAGGGAACAGATATATCTGTGTGTGGGGGAAATAGCAGGTGGGGAATGATCTATCCCTCCCATAACTGACAAGGTCTAGTCCATTCCCCAGTGCCCGAGAGCATCCAGCCTTTATCTCTCTGCTGTAAAACTGGATCTGGTTGCCCTCTGCTCTCTGTGATGGGAGAATTCTTCTGCTTCCTATCTTCTACCTTTTTCTTTTCTACCTGAGATGATCCGGTGATGGGCCAGCAGGTGTCCACAAAAGCACTTTGACTCATTTCCAATACGGTAACAGTCCCATAGGTAATGAGGGCAGCGCCAACCAATGTAAAGACCTGAGGACAGGAGGGATAGAAGATGACTGAGTGACCAGAAAAGGAAGGGGTCATGCTACACAAAGGTGGGGTAAATTAAGTGGACCAACTGACTGGACAGTCTGAAAGACCTTCATTTATGCTCCTATCCATTCACTTCTTTAGGGGCTGATACCTCTTTTTCAAAGGTAATAATGTTATGGTTCAGTGAAATAAGTTGACTAGGAGTCAGTTGCTAGCTTCAAATGACCATTTTGCCACTCATTACTTACATAGGTTTGGTCAAGTTATTATACTTCTCTGGACCTTAGTTTCTTCATCTATAAGATGAGGGAATTGGATTATATGACCTCCAAGGTGCCTTCTAGGTCTTTATGAATGAAATTATGGACTTACCTCAGCTAGTCCCTTCTGTTCTCCAGGTACCTTACTTATGCCTCAAGAATTTTCAGTTGTCCCCAAATAGTATCACCTATTCTTGGAAGGGTTTTCATTATAAGAGTGAACTTTTCTAATCCAAATTGGAGGATAATAGAATTCTAGAATGTTAGAGCTATAGGGACCTTAAAAAACATCTAATACAACTTCCTAAATTAATGAAAAGGAGATAGACATTTCAGACATTTCTTTTTCTAGTCCTGAACTTACTACTAACTACCTATATGCCTTTGACCAGGTTATTTCAGATTTCTGGGCTTCAATTTCTCACCTATCATATGAAGATTTTTGATTAGATGGTATCTGCCTATGATCCTATGAGTGGCAAAAGAACTTCACTTAAGTCAAAAGAACCATTCTCAATACCAATATCAAGTTGGAAAGGGGTTGCTTTCCCTCCCTAAGTTAATTCAACATTTATTAAGCACCTACTATGTGCAAGGCTGTGAAAACTTACATTAGACTGGAAGGTAAAACATATAAAGAGATAGATAAATTGAGGAAAAAGAGCACTAATAATTAGGAGGAATTAGTAAAGATTTTAGAGAAGAAATGATATCTGATCTAAGTCTTGAATGAAATTAAAGATTCTATTAAGCAGAACCCAGAGGGAATGAACTCCTGGCCTCTGTTAAAGGATGGAAAGCTGAGTTTTGGTGGGGAGGCTAATTTAGTTGGAACATGAAGTGAGTAAAAAGAAGTAACGTGCAACAAACTTGAAAGACAGGTGTAGCCAGATTATAAAGGGATTTCTAGGACAAGTAGCTTGTATTTTATCTAAAGTATTATATGGAACCACTGGAGATTTGTGAGAGAAATATGTGAAAAGGACCTTTAAAAAAAAGAAAGGGAGATCCAGGAGCCCCTGTGTTAAGTGATGTTAGCCCCAGGAATAAAATAATTGAGAGATATGTCAGGATTGGCTCTAAAGACAAAGAAGTGAATTAAGAAATAATCAATGGAATAAATCTATAGTCACTGAACACAGGAATAATTTTAATTGTCAAGATATCTTGCAGCCATGTTTCCTTATCTTTTTAATTTTTGCCACAGTTTGTTTCACTGTAGTTACTAACAATAAAAACTCTTAAAACCTGGAGTATACAGAAACAAAATGTGTGTTTGCTTCAGGGACAGAAGGACAGAGAAGTTGAGATTTTGTTTCCATGCTATTGGGGTGTGGGGGGGAAGTAAGGAGTGAAATTCTTCCTAGTCAGAAGCAATGATTAACAGCAGCCAGAAGGAGTAGGCATTAAATTCCTGGGGCCCACTGGAAAGAACAACCATGAAAAGGTAGTCACGCTGGGTCAGAGAAATGTCCCTGAGAATTCATAATGATAGGAACACTTCATCCCAACAATTTGATTATAAGTAGAGGGATCTAAAACTTCTTGGGACAGGAATAGTCCATGTCCTTAGTGGAAACTTTATAAGATGATTTCAACTGCTCAGAGTTAAAAGAAGAGATCATGTTCATTAGAGAAATTCCAAGATGTCAGAATCCTATGATGTTATTCCAGCATGACAGCTCGTCAGATGTCCACACCTGAAAAAAAGGGAAGAGAACAGGTGGTATATGGAAAGGAGTCACTATTAGAGAAGTAACTGGGGTAGGGATGAGAGTACTTCTGAAAACTGTAAGCAAAGAGCCAAAGAGAGAGAAATAGGGGAGAAAGGCTGTGAGACATGGATGTGAATAGAGATGAAAAGAAGTCTTAGTAGATTGTGATATTCCCAGAATTTAGCCAAGAGGTTTCAGGGATCTACAGTCTATCCTCAGAGGTAGGTAGTTTTTTTAGTTAGCTGCTGAGACAGTGCTAAGAGGTGAGGAGGACTAATTGACAATTTCCCCAGTCCCCCCATAAATTTTCTGTGGGAGGTTTTTTCTCTATCTTCCCGTTTGAAGAATTGTAGTAGATTATATAAACATATATATATATATATACATATATATATATATAAACAAATACATATAAACACAATTATATAAAGAGCAGAGTGGATTATATTACTTGGTTCATTTTTTTGTGTGTGTTTCTTTCATGTCTTAATTAAATACTTTTGTTATTGGAGTTAGGTATCTCTTATATGGTTTGGTAATACTTCTATAGTGGTTAGGAGCCATGAATTGTTCAATTGTTTGTCCCAAACTTATACATTGAACCTAAGATGTAAAAAAGGTTTCTGAGTTGTCTAAGACCTGTACTAAAGATGTGTACTTGAAGACTTGCATGGAGAACTGAATTCTAATTTAGAACAGTAGAACTATTGCAACTTCACAGGGTAGATTAAGCTCTAGGTTATGAGAAAATAGTTGTAGGGGAATAGAGTCCCAATTGGCAGGTTGTTATAGTGAGCTGAGAAACATACTAAGGCTGTAATTAGTGCAGAGGTACAAATAGTTATGACTAAGGTTATTCAAAGATAGGACTATCAAAGTTATATGAATATATATTCCTATTGGGAAAGAGGCTCTTGAATACCAAGATGCTTTGGAAAGAGATTTCCAAAAAAAAACACAAACCCATCAAAGATTATCACAGAAGTTGGTAGGATATTTAAGCAATGATTGAAAGTTCTCTAGATTATGAGTTCACCAGGGTCCTCCCAGAGGACTACCTTAACAATGACTAAGGTAAGAAATATGCTCTGTAAATCCCAGACAGGCAAGGGACAAATGAACCCTAGACTTGAGAAATAGGTAAACTAAGGCTCAAAGACAATGAGTAACTTACTTGCAGGCATGACTTGTGAGGCCAGGGTTTAACTCTTTGGAAAGGTCATAAAGTCTTGCCAGGTTGAATTCTATGAAAACCCACCTCTCTGAGTCACAGAAGTGAACATAGGGATAATAAGACATTAACATGGACTTAAGAGCAGAGAGCCACTAAAACAGGGTTGCTGAAGTCTTCTCCAGGAGTTAATATTTTGCCTCCTGACTCATTGTGGGGGGGGGGAAAGAGGAGAGAAGGTTAAAAATAAACAGTGACTTGGTTTTTATTTTTAAGTCAGGAGAGAGAGAGAGAGAGAGAGAGAGAGAGAGAGAGAGAGAGAGAGAGAGAGAGAGAGAGAGAGAGAGAGAGAGAGATTGTCAGGAAATGACCTGATGATTCCAAAGTAGAATGAGAGAGATACAGGCTACAGCTTTTTCCTGAGTAATAAATGAATCTCATCTACATATTTTGAGTACCCCAAATCCAGTATTCACATCTGTGTTCACTTTTCCCCTGTTCTATCCTACAAGTCCTGAAAAGAAGCCCTTAGGTTAAAAGTCAGGTGGTGCATATGGGTCTCTTAGAACAAGTTAAAAATGAATGGGTTTTTGAAAAGCCTGAAAGGGAGCAGACTAAGTTTCCTTTATATTCCAAAGAATACCAAATGTAGCACATGCAAGCTCTGTGCTCACTCTTAAGGCCTGTTCACTCTGATCAGAGTCAGGTTCCTTACATAAACATAAGTCTTGATATAAAGACTTAAAAAAAGTTTAATATTTTATTTTTCCTCCAATTACATGTAAAAACAATGTTAATATTCTCTTTTTCAAATTTTGAGTTACATATTCTCTCCCTTCCTCTCCCTTCCACTGAGAAAGCAAATGATTTGACATAGATTACATATATGTAGTTATGATTGCAAGACTTATAATGTTTCTTATGAACCTATATTTGTAGCTAAAAGTTTAAAAGTAATCTTAAGAGATCATATAATTACAGGTAAGGAAACTGGGGCTCAGGGAAGTTTGGTCTTAATCAACATAGTAAAATAATAATTGGTAAGGTCAGGATTTGAACTTAAGCCTTTTGACTGTTGGGTTTGAATCCCAAGCTCTGCTCCCCAGTCCAATGTTCTTTTTACTACATTAAAGTTTCCCTTAAAATTTTCTAATTTTTTTTCTTATTATACCTTATTATGCCCCCTCTACCTTTTCTGGTCTGTTTCCTTTTAGCTACAGATATTTAAAAACCTCTTGCCCAAGGTCAAGAGGGGGAAAAAGAAACTGGGTGACTTTACAGTTACAACTTTTCTCCATGAGTTTCAGGATATCACAGGATGGCAGAAGAAATTAAGTGGGGATTCTTTGGGAGTTTTGTGGAAACCACAGATGACCCAACACAGGCTAGTAGCCTATATTAACTATTTTAACATTTGTTTTTTAAAATTTTGAGTTCCAATTTCTCTTACTTCTCCTTTCCTCCTCTCCCTCCTCCCTAAGATAGTAAAGAATTTGACATGGGTTATGCATGCCTTATTTTTCTCCCTAGTTGTCATCTATCACCAAGTATTCTCACCTATTCTTCTGATCACTCATACTGTCCCCCCTCAGGTGTTTCCCTCCACTTTTGTAATCCTCATTTGTCAATTTGGTGTCCTCACTTCTCCTATTTTCCAAATATCCTCACCAGCCTAGATATCTTTTGATTTTCTGCATAAAAGATCACCCAAGACAGATGGCACACTAAGCAAAGTTTGTAGGGGGAGAGGGAAGAAGTTGGAAGGGCTAAATGAATATGTTGGATTTTAGAAGGATCCTAAATTATCTTGATGGAATATGAAGGATGACCAAATTTATCAAGATGACACTTAAGAAATAAATGTGAAGCTCCAAGCTAAGTTAGAAGGGACATCACAATTCAACTATTCTAACTCCTATATTGTATAGGTGAGAAAATTGAGGCATAGAAAAGATGATTTGTTGAAGGTCACAGAGTAAATGGCAGAACAAGAATTTAAACTCAGGACCTCTGACCCCAAACCTAGGCTTTTATAGCCTATATTACTAAGTCTTTTTTGGATCTAGACTCAAAAGGTAATTTCAGGATAGAGAAGAAATATATGCTCTGGAGACAGGTTTTCCCTAAAGCATTTTTTCCCTTAGTTTAAAAAAAAGTTCATTTGAGAAAAAAAACTTGTCTGAAAAGAGAAAAGAGATTTGTGTGTATTCTGGCCAAGATGTCATTAAAAAGAATGATTCACATATAGAATGTTTTAAGACCTAGAAAGTCCTTTCCTTACAATGTGGTATCATTATCTGTATCATATGAGGAAACTGAGGCTCTGAGAGGTCACATGACCAGCCAGGGATACACAACTAGTAAATGTTGGAGCTAGAATTTTTATTTTTCATTTTTAAATTTAGAAAAATTTGAAATTTTCATTTAGGTCTTTCCTGACTCCAAACAAGTATTCATTGCAGTATGCCAAAGTGTGTGGATATGACAATGATAGTGATTGTCTTAGCAAGAGCCTATAGAACTGGAATGAATGAATAAACCAAAAAAACCCCAAAAACATTTATTAAGTGCTTACCATGTGCTAAATTCTAGGAACAAACAGAATTATCTGAGGTTATCTGAGGAAGCTGATTCCTTTTTGCCTATAAAGTTTTCCCTTATAGCTGTGGCCCCATTCTGCTACTATGTAGCAAGCAGTGTACACAGTAAAGATTTTAATACCTTTTTCACTAGTTGAATGAATGAATGAATGAATGTTGAAATGTCCTAACATTTGACCTCTAATTGTCTCCAGCTACTCCCAGATGGTTTCACTTATTTCTGAGGTGAATGACTTAGTTAACTTTAAAACAGTCAATAGTAGACAGAGTTCTGTCCTAAGGCATACACAGAAGGGGAAGGGAATAGCATTGGGGTAGGGGAGCCAGTTCTTCCATCTTTTGGGAACTGATTGTTAAATATTCAGTGTAAGCTTTTATATTTTGAAAATTGGCAAACACTACAGGGAATGATTTATTGTTTTGTTGTTTGCCTAAATTTAAGAAAGTGATGGGAAAAAGTTAATAATTCAGATTAAATATAAAACTGTGCTATGTGTACATTTTCTTCCTGCCCTGCCCTGAGCTAGATGTTAAAAAATTTACCAGCATACTCCTGGAAAAAGGTGATGTAACTCTGGATGGAAGGGAATTAACAGATGCATGGAAACATAGAATATACACAAAACTAACAAGGCAGGATATTTACAAAATAGATACAGGCACAGTGTATAATTTAGTCAGCCCCAAACATCTGGATCTTAAATTTCTTGTCGCTACACAGTTTATATATATGTATACTGTCATCTGTGAATAGTAGACTACTTGTTCCCAGTTAGGTTGTTCTCCAGAATCTGAGGATGATGTCAGGGAATGGCCCCCTCTGAAAGTGAAGTTAACAAGGATAAACTCATAATGAACTGGAGCCAATGAGTCAACAGGCAGGGTGATGTGGCTGCTAATAAAGCTGAAGTGAGCTCAGACTGTAAGAGGAGAAATGGTGAGACTAGGACAAGAGGAGTGTTAGATTAATTGAATAGGCTAAGCTATATACCTGGAGTACTGCATTCAGGTCTGGAACAGCACATTTTGACTGCATATTGAGTGCATATTCTACAGAGAATAGTAACCAGGAGGAAAAAGGAACTTGAAGTGCATTATGGAAGAATTGCTTAACAAAATTTGGGATGTTTAGCTTGAACAAGCCATTATGTAGTGGGGAGAAGTTAGGGGCATCCTGGAGCTTGCTACAGCAACACACACACGTGTGTGTATACATACATATATATGTATATATATATATATATATATATATATATATACATATGTGTATGTGTGTATACATATGGGATATTTAAATATTTTGGACTAGACCTGTGATTTCATTAATAAAAAAAAATACTTGCAAAGTGCTTTGCACAGTGCCTGGTACATAATAGGCACTTAGAAATCCTTATTCTCTTTCCCTTTCATTTCCCCTGTTGGTATGGAAATTCCTCCTGCCAGTACGGATCAGCATTTGCTCTGTAGTCATTCCTTGAGGCAACCATTATGCTTCTGAAGGGTTAGCTGGTGGGTACAAACAGGACTGGTTTTCTATGGGAGAAGCCCCTGTATATATTTTTAGGGCTTGTGACAAACACTAGGAATGTTAGTAGATGAGTCAACTAATTCCGAATATGACAAGACTACTACATCCCAAATATCCTTTTCTCTCCTTTTCCTTTTTTCCTTTCCTAAAGGCCAAAGAATCCTTGAAGCACAAGAGTAGAATTACAACATGTGGGGTAATAAAAAGAACTTCTCCAACTAGAATAATAATAATTTAATTGCTTAAATAATAGTTTAGCAGTACAATATATTATAATAAGAATCAGTGGAATAAAAATTACATATTCTGTGAATTGGAAGAGACCTAAAAGAAAGTCTGTTGTCACCAAGATAAGATCTAAATGGGTTCATGATCTAGGTATAAAGAGTGATATTATAACCAAATTAGAGGAACATAGGATAGTTTACCTCTCAGACCTGTGGAGATGGAATAAATTTATGTCCAAAGAAGATCTGGAACTCTTAATTGAACACCAGATAGATAATTTTGATTATAGTAAGTAAAAAAGTTTCTGTACTAACAAAACTAATGCAGAGAAGATTAGGAGGGAAGCATCAAATTGGGAAACCATCTTTACATTTAAGGGTTCTGATAAAGGTCTCATCTCTAAGATATATAGAGAATTGTCTCACATTTATAAGAATTCAAGCCATTCTCCAATTGATAAATGGTCAAAGGATATGAACAGACAATTTTCAGATGATGAAATTAAAACTATTTATAATCATATGAAAAGGTGCTCCAAATCACTATTGATCAGAGAAATGCAAATTAAGACAACTCTGAGGTACCACTACACACCTGTCAGATTGGCTAAAATGACAGGAAAAGATAACGATGAATGTTGGAGGGGATGTGGGAAGACTGGGACACTGATGCATTGTTGGTGGAGCTGTGAATGGATCCAACCATTCTGGAGAGCAATTTGGAGCTATGCTCAAAAAGTTATCAAACTATGCATACCCTTTGACCCAGCAGCGTTTCTATTGGGCTTATATCCCAAAGAAATCATAAGGGAAGGAAAGGGCCCCACATGTGCAAGAATGTTTGTGGCAGCTCTTTTTGTAGTAGCTAGAAACTGGAAACTGAGTGGATGCCCATCAATTAGAGAGTGGCTGAGTAAATTATGGTATATGAATGTTATGGAATATTATTGCTCTGTAAGAAACGACCAGCAGGATGATTTCAGAGGGGCCTGGAGAGACTTGCATGAACTGATGCTGAGTGAGATGAGCAGAACCAGGAGATTGTTGTACACGGCAACAACAGTACTATATGAGGATCAGTTCTAAGGGACATGACTCTCTTCAACAATGAAATGCTTCAAACCAATTCCAATTGTTCAGTGAAGAAAGCCATATACACCCAGAGAGAGGGATGTGAAATGTGGACCACAACATAACATTTTCATGTTCTCTAATGATATTTGCTTGCATTGTATTTCCTTTATCGGATTATTCTTTCTTATAGATACGATTTCTCCTGAACAAAAAAGTGATGTGTGGCAATAACTATACATATATTCGATTTAAGTATCCTAACATAATTATCATGTAGTGGATATCCTGCTATCTAGGGGAGGGGTGGGGAGTAGGGGGGAAAATTTGTAACAGAAAGCTTTGTAAGGGTTAATGTTTAGGAATTACCCATATATATGTTTTGCAAATAAAAAGTATTAATAATAATAAAAAAAAGAAAGTCTGTTGTCAAAATTGCTATGAATCACTCTATGGCATCTCTGGCGAATTGTTATAGACCTTAGCTTGAACACCCTTATCAACGAGGAACTCATTATTTAATTAGGCAATCCATTTAATTTTGTGATAATTCTTCCCCAATGGTCAGAGCTTTTTCATCTTTCACTCATGAAAACTTGGATCTCCTAGTTATTCTAAAGAAGAATATGCTGAACTTGGAGTCAGAAAGACCTCAGTTTAAATAAAGCCTCAGATATTAATTAGCTGTGACTTAAATCTCTGTTTGCCTTAGTTTCATCATGTGTAAAATGGGGATAATACCTACTTCCCAGGGTTGTTGTTCCTGCCTTTACTCTGCCATCTTGGTTTTGTTTCTCCTTCCCAGAGATGTTTTGAGGATCAAATGAGATAATAATTGTAAAAGCTTAGCAGACTGCCTGGAACATAATACGTGCTATATAGATATTAGTTTATTATTATTATTTCTGCTCCTGAGCCAACCTGATTTATGAGGTTCAGAGATATGTCACAGCTCAGCCTTAATTATCTGCCTCTACTGCTACTACTATTGTCTCTAGGTACCCTTTTATAGCACTTCCTTCCCTCCTTCCTTCTTTCCTTCCCTCCTTCCCGCCTTCCCGCCTTCCTTCCTTCCTTCCTTCCTTCCTTCCTTCCTTCCTTCCTTCCTTCCTTCCTTCCTTCCTTCCTTCCTTCCTTCCTTCATGTTTTCTGTCTTCACATACTTCCAAACACAGAAGTGTTTCTTTTCTTTTTATTTATATATGTACACACACATATATGTACATGTTTGTGTGTATACACATACACACATATGCACATACATACATCTATATATGTATGTATGCATATTTTATATCACTCATATTTCCCAGTATTATCCTTTCTAGAGAGGCATCTCATAACAAAGAATAAAAATTAAAAAGTAAGAAAAGACAGTTCAGCAAGACTAACCAAGATATCAACTATTTTCAGTATTATAAGCCTATGTTCCACATGTTTTGTCCCCTACCTCTGCAAAGAGAGGAGAGATGTGTCCTCTCATTTCTATTTGGTATCAGACTTGGTTATCATAATTTCATAGAATTCAGTTTTGATTGTCCCATTATTTTTATTCTATTTACATCGACATAGTAATTGTCTGTAATAAATTTGTTAAACACATTCTTATGAGTCTCCATTATAGCCTCCAGCACTGTCCAGTATGATCACAACCTGATTAAAATGCAATTGGGAAATACTGAACAAAATAAATACAAATAAAATAGAATACAGGTAATATTAATGTATGGTTTTCTAAGTCAATGTAGAGAGGTTTATTTGCCCTCTTTTCCATTTCAATTTGATACTACAGATATATATTATTTTCCTGGTTTTGTTTATTTTACTTTGAATTACTTCACAAGAATATTCTTATGCTTCTTTGTTTTCATAATATTCACCATATCTTATAATGTGATAATGTTCAGTTCCATGCATCACCTTTTGTTTAGCCATTCTCCAAATGTTAGGCATCTACTTTGTTTACACTTTTCTGTTACTACAAAAAGTTCTGCTATAAATATTTTGGTGTATATGAGACCTTTCTTTCTTATCATTGACTTCTGTGGGATGTTCCAGAGTGGATGGACAAATTTACAGTTATATCAATAATGCATTTTTTGGTTGTTGAGTTATTTCAGTTATGTCTGACTGTGACTTCATTTGAGGTTTTCTTGGCAAAGATACTGGAATGTTTTGACTTTTCCTTCTCCAACTCATTTTATAATTGAGGAATTAAGACAGACAGTTTAAGTGAATTTTCTAGGGTCACACAAGTGTTTGAGGCTGTATTTGAACTCAGGAAGATGAGTCTTCCTGAATTCAGACCCAGAACTCAATCCAGGGCATCATTTAGCTTTTCTAAAATGTATTAAAATGCCTGACTTTTCACAATTCCTCCAACATTGTTTATTTTCATCTTTTATCTCATTTGCCAGTTTGCTTAATGTGAGGCAAAACCTCAAAATTGTTTGCATTTGCATTTCTCTTATTATTAGTGATTTATATAGGATGTAAACAACTTGAAAGTAGGGACTTTGATTTTTATGTTTATATGGCCAGAGTCTAGCATGATCTATTAGGTGCCAATCCCTGGTATATCATAGGTATTTAATAAATGCTTGTTGATTGAAAAACTGGAGCAATATTTTGTATAATTAATAGTTTTCTTTTGAGAACTGTTCCTTTGACTGCTTATTTATTAGGAAATGACTTTTGTTTTTATATATTTGTGTTACAGACAGTTCCCATTTGTATAAATAATGAATCCTCTTGAAGTAGTCACATTATTCAAATTTGCACTGCATGTTTTCATTGGATATATTTTACATAATTACAACTCGGGTTTGAATGCACACAACCACTTCATGTGATTCATTTTTGATACTTATTTAGGGCTTAGTTGTAGTTCCCTATGTTGACTATCAAACTTTGTTCACTGATATTTGAGATGATAATTTTTTCCCCCTAATAAACTTTCCTCCTTATCCTGGTTGTGTTAATTTTGTTTTTACAGAAGTTTTCAATAAAAAATTGTCTTCTTGGATTTTTTTTATGAAGAAAAAGAGAACACAGAAGCCATAGTACATTTGGACAAAGTAAGAGAAGTATACAAAGTCTATTGGTATCCAGACTAGATGGTTCTAAATTTCCTATACTCTATTAGACTAAAGTTTTTTCAAGCCTAGCCTAGTTATTTGTGTTGGGCTCTGGCTCCAGATAAAACCCCTAAACACATCGTATCAAATTAGACTTTTGTCCAAAGAGGTTCTCTAGACTTCAATCTTGGCAACTCTTCAAAGCATGTAAATTAATTAGAAAATCTTGAATATTTGAAGGGCCAGATTCGGCATTGTTATGCTGAAGTTACATTGGAATGCCAGCCCGACCACTTATTACTGATGCTGACTTGATTTACTATACCTTTGTGGACCTCACTTTCCTCATCTATCAAATAAGAAGGTTGGATCAGCTGACTTCTAAATTCCTTTCCAGCTTTAAATGACATATCCTATGAACTTCAGTCAAAGTGACATAATAAGATTTATTCTGTTTGACTTCAGAGCAAGATTCTTAACTTGCAATTTGTGGGCTTTTTTTTTTTTTAAATTAGTAGCACTGATTTCTTTTGTAATTCTATGAATTTAAAAACTATTCTGGGAAGGGGTCCATAGGCTTTATCAAAATGGCAAAAGTTTCCATGACTCAAAAAAGGCAAATAATTTTTTTTAGAGGGAAGAAGAGGACCAGTGGATATAAGTGATAGAGAGATTGAATTCACCTCACTATAAGAACTGCCTAAGGTGGTTGTAGTCCCAGTCAGGGATCTGACATGCCAACAGGGCTGCAATGGGCAGGAAAGCAAACCTTGTTGTCAATGGAGGGACAACTTTAATGAGTGGGACAACATGGGCATAATATAGACAAAGAGTTGTGTTATAATGAAATGTGCTCCCTTAATAAACAGCAAGTTTCCTATAATTGGAGGTCTTATTGTTGGAAATGTTATAGAGTAAATGAATATTTTTAGAGCTGCCTCTATTTTTACTTCCAATTCTCAAGTCCTATGATTCTCTGACTTCAAGTTCTGTGAGCCTTTAAAACCAAGAGGTATAGCAGAAGGCTTTGGAGAAGAATGGGAGACAAGCAAACTTGGATAGTTCATGGACATGAGTAGTGTCAGAGTCTTGATAAGGGACCATTTATATTGATGTTTAAGGCAAACCCTGGATGTGAGAGACTAAAATCTTGAGTCCATCATCCACAAGATGGCATGCTTAAAGAATATCTCAGTGTAAGACAAATAGAAGAAACAAAGCTAACCCAAGTAGTTTTTTTTAAAAATTCATTTATTTATTTTTTTAACTCAAGTAGGTTTTACATGGGAACAATGTCATATGTTGTAAAATCCTTACATAGTATTTGGACAGTAACTACTCTTCTTTTAATATGTGGTGCCTAGATGACACTAATAGTTCATATTTAGGTAGTGTAAAACTTTTTATATAGATTTAACTGATCCTTACAGCTAGCATTTATATAGCACTTTACAATTTGCAAAATGTCTTACAAACATTTATCTCATTTTATCTTCATAATGATCCTGGGAAGTATGTACTATTATTATTTCCATTTTACTGATGAAGAAACTGAGGGTTAGGGAGGTCAAATACTTAACTTAGGATCATATAGCTAGTAAGTATACAGGACAGAATTTGAATCCAGGACTTCCTAACTCCAGATTCAGAGCTCCTTCCATTACACTAAGTTACTTTTTCAGAGGCCTTTGTCCTAGTATAAGTTAAGAAAACTTCCCATCCTAAAAGGGCTAGACAGTCTTAGCATAAGATACATGTGAGATACTCACCCAGAGAATAACAAATAAATATTCTGGGCTCTGAAATGCTAAGTGTTGATCCTACTTAATTAATCAATCAATAAGCATTTATTTGAGTGGGCATGTATAGGGTGTGTGCTTTGTGGTATGGGAGAAACTGCATCTATATATGAGGGACTTCTACTGTGCTTTTGGCAAACCACAAAGAAGTAGTCTACCATGCAATTGCTTAATTAATCAAATGCTCATAATTGCTCATAATTCAGTCATAAAATTTAATTTTAGCACTTTCCTCAATCACTTAAATTAATAGCAATGTCAGAGGGTAGTCAGGGCATATATGTTGGCTTTTTCCAATGATTGTAGTACTTACCATTGCTCACCAGAGGGCATTCAGAGTACAGACAGGTACCACTCCCTCTTCCTACTAACCTAAGCTTTTCCTGGCTTGAGGGCCTAGAAATATGATCTGAGTCATATTCAAAAATTAAGATAGGAAAATCAGCATCTCTTTTCTGAGAACTTATCCCTGTTTATAGGGTAAACCTTTCTTATTTATCACCACTGGCCCTATTCATAGGATTTAGATAATTTTTAATGGTCATTTGATTTATTGCCACACAATTCCACAAAATGAGACAGACATTTCTTTCTGACTCTCCTGCCTCATACCCTCTCTATGTCTGGGTCACAGGAAGAAAGAAAAAGGAAGGGAACTTGGACTAAAAATTCACAAAGATTGACTTGACAAGCAATCAAAGAAACAGAGGAAACATGTTGGATTGGAGGCTGGCAACATCTCCTGCTTGATCTTCTATGGCTAAGGGATTTTAGGGCAGTTGCCAGTCTTATTTATCTCCAATGCAAAGTTTGTTTTACTCTGCAGTCCCTACTTTTGGATCCCTGCTTCAGCTATCACAGGTCCTCAGGACCCTTTCCAATCTTTGCTTTGTTCTGCTCTGGTTGGCAGTTTGGTAAGGGAGAGGTCCATAGCTGCATGATTGCCTTGACCCACACAAGTCCGTCAACAGATTTTTAGCAAGCACTTACTATGTGTCAGGTATTACCTTAAGCATGCAAAGAATAGGGATACAAAGAAAATATAGTCTCTGTACTTGACATCACATTCTAATAGGAGAGACATAATTTAAATACCTATGTTTATACAAAATATAAAGTGGATGAAAGGTTATCTCAGAGAAGAAGACACTTATAGCTGGAGGGACTTGGAAAAGTCTCCTAGCAGAAGTCAGGATTTGAGCTGAGTCTCAAAGGAGGTTTGGGTAGTTTTGGGGAGTAAAAGTGGGGAAGGAGAACATTCCAGCTATGGGTTTGGCTAGTGAACAGTCATGGAGTTGGGAAGGTGCTACAGGAAGGTAGATGTTGCTGGATTGTAAAGTATCCAGAGGGGAATAAAGTGTAAGAAGAAGCCAGTTTATAAAAGAATGAGGATTAGGATTGTTAACAGAACATTTATAAATGTTTAATACTGAGGGTAATAAAGACCTACTGGAATTTTTGAATGAGAGTGGTGGTAGTGATGACATGATCAAATTTGGGCTTTAGGAAATATCCAGAATACCTTATCAAATGTCTTTCTTGTCTTAATTTAAAGAAAGAAAAGCTCCATATGCTTTCCTGGGGTGTCTAGTGTCTCTATTTCTATTTGTATAGAAGGAATTTATATGGAATGCTGGAAGTGGGCATAATTCCCCAGGTGACACCCTTAAACACAATCCAGGGGACAAGGCTTCTCTCATGTACTTATCTAATAAGTCTTGTTGTGCCTCTCAATTATTTGTGGGGCCTTTATCCTCTCATTTATTTGTGAGGCTTTATCCTACTCTTGAACCTATCAAAGATTCTCAGTTCTACCTAAGATTGGGGGTGGGATGGAATTGATAAACCTAAGACATAGAAAAAATGGGGCAATCCAATCTTTCCTGTCAGGGAGGCCATAGTCTACTACTATTAGCTACTTGTCCTTGCAAAGGCTCCAAGTAACTATAAGCTCACATTTACTGAAAACCCAAGAGGAAATTATGTAGTGCTCGGGGAAGGAAGATTGATGGCATATATCAAATCTTGATAATATGGGTCTTTCTAATCAGAACAAGAATAGTTGTATTCAATTGTCCCTAGGCAGTGGAGGGCCTTCATCACAGAATTAACAACTGAGTGGAACTGCTAGGAAAAAAACTGTTAAGTTAGGTGAGCCTTTTCCCCAAGTGAATATTGGGGAGATATGAATTCTTTACTTGGCAGCTACAAGGAGGAGATCAATACCTTCATGACAGATAAAGGACTCTTTAGCAAAAGAATAGAAATAATGCTCATTCATTCAGTCACTTTTTGCCTGTCATGTCTGACTCTTCATGCCCCCTTTGGGTTTTTTTTTGGGGGGGGGGCAGAGATAATGAAATAGTTTGACATTTCCTTCTCCAGCTTATTCTACATGTGAGGAAAATGAAGCAAATAGGGATAAGTGACTTGGCTAGAGTCACACAGCTAGTTAAGTGTCTGAGATTAGATTTGAATTTAGGAAGATGAGCCTTCCTGAATCCAGGGTCTATCCATTGGATCACCTAGCTGCTGTATGGGAAAAATGCTCAAGGACTCTCAAATGGATAAGAGGCAGGAGTCCCATCCCATATAACAAGAAAAGCAATAACAATGTTTTAAGAAATCTTCTCCATCTTGTGAAAGTTAGAAAACAGAGAACAATTCTGTAGACTGAAGAGTGTCAGGTTTGAAGAGTCACACACTTTCCCTGGAGGAATAAATACCTGTTATGCATATGGAGTGACTCATTCCCTAAAGAGGAGAGGAGCTCAGTTGATGGATGGCAAGGGCCATTCTGAATTCAGAACATGCTCATCTATAATCAAAGAGTCAAAAGTGCATAGGAAAGGATTTAGGACTAAGCAGGGAAGAGAGTTCAGTAAAAATGATGAAAAGGAGAAGACAGCTTGTACCTAGTAGATTTTTTCAGAGGACTATTTGTGTCCAAATTTCAAGATTTTTAAAACACAGGAAAAGATAATTAAAATATCAGATGTGCAGGGAAAGCCTAAAGGACAGGCTGAGGAAAGGGATTTTTAGAAGGATATATGGGTTGGGATGAGGGGATCTTTTGGACAAGTGTGTGGATTGAGACAGGATTTTTAGGGGAAGGGTAAAGTGGGTGAGTGGGAGAGTGGGGGAAGAAGAATGGCTATACAAATTGTGGTGTATGGTTGTGAGGGAACACTACTGTGCTGTAATATAATATAATTTGATATAATGTTATCAGTATACTTAATGCTATGGATCTTTCCCAGAGGGTTGTAAGTGGTGGCAAGGAGAAAGCAGGAGATGACATCTAATGATTGTGTAGCTTAATTTCATACATGCTAGAATCGTGATGTAAGCTTGGGAAAAATAACTGGAATAGCCCTATTTGAGTACCAAATATTGGGAATATTTATCTGAGGCACTTGTACCCTCCATTTGACAAATGATTATCATAGAAGCTTTTACAAATAAATATTAAACATGATATGTGTGAATGTGTGTTTTATGTCTTGACACATCTAAATATGAACTTGATATTTAAATGCATGTATTCACTTATTTTTTTAAGTTATTTTGGTTAGGAATTTATTGTTTATTTAGTCAAACACAAAGAACTTTCAACACTTATCAGGCTTCTGCCTGTGTGGGTATATATTTGTGCAAATTAATTACTTCAGTGAAAGAAGAGATTTAGAAAATCTAGATGATTGGAACTGTGGACCCACAAATTTTAATGAATAGTTGGTTTATTTAATGAATAGTTGGTCCATCTTGTCTGAATACCATAAGGGTATAATTTTGAATAAGATTTCAATAAGATTAAGGGCTGAATAGTTGAGTTACTTTGTTGGAAATTTGTACATCAGTAAATAAGTAAGTCTGGGGGCAGCTAGGTGGTGCAGTGTATAGAGCACCAGCCTTGAAATCAGGAGGACCTGAGCTCAAATCTGGTCTCAAACATTTAACATGTCCTACCTAGCTGTGTGATCCTGGGCAAGTCACTTAACCCCAATTGCCTCAGCAAAAAAAAAAATGTGAATCATATTTTTAGGCAAAATGCAAAATCTTGTTTTTAGGCTTCGCAAAAATCATTATCATCATTGTGCTAACTATGGCTTTGGTTTTAATTGCAAAGTAGTGGCCAATTTATGTTCTCCACACAACTGAATTCACAATGAATTCTCTTCCCCTGTACTCTGCACCCACAATTTTTTATGTGTTCATTATAAGAATGAGAGTGATATTGAATTTCTAATTAGAACTGTTCCATCACTGTTTGGAACTTCAATCTGCATTCATAATATATTGTATATAGAATTTGATGTTTCTTCCATCTGGTCTGTTAAACAAATGATATATATCTATCAGGGATTTTGTAGAAGTGATTTCTGCAGTGAAGGGGGTTGGACAAGAACAATGTCTTCTAGATCTTCTTTAGCTCTAAAATTCTATGATGCAGGCAAGGTTTAATGCCAAAAAATCCAGTTTGGGTATGTGGGCACAGATGGCAGTAGAGTTCATGCATAAGGGTAGGATTTCATTTTTAGAGTCCAGAACAAATATGAAGGAATTATTAGAGAAGGAGTTGTTGACAGGAAGTTGCATGTCAGAATCTGGCAGAATTTAGCTGTTCACTAGAACTAATTAAAAGGCATTTATTAAGGTCAAACTCTTATCTTATTTATATATATGAAAATGTTATCAGTATACTTAAAAGCTGTCAAGCTCCTTACTAAAATAGTTTGGAAAAAAAGGTTGGGGTTGGGTTGAAGTGATGGGGGTGATTTTAAAAATTGGATAGGAAAAGGTAAAAGGGAGCAATTATAAAAATAGAGTGGGAAAGGAAGAATACAGAATGGAGGGATGGCTGGTAATAGTGGAACCTTACTTTCATCTGGGTTGAAGCGGAAAAAATGTGTACATCTGGAAAGGTGTTAAGGTCTTCTGAACATGTAGAGAGATGAGAAAACTGGGGGATAAGCTGGGGAAAGAGACTTAGAAGGCTGTATGGATTGGAATGAGGGGACTTTTGGGCAAGTGTGTGGATTGAGACAGGATTTTTAGGGGAAGGATGAAGTGGGTGGGTTGGGAGAGTGGGGGGAAGAAGAATGGCTGTACAAATTGTGGTGTATGGTTGTAAGGGAATAATACTGTGATGTAAGAAATGATGAGCTCTAAAAAAGGGAAAAGGAATCACATATGCAAAATGTTATGGAATATTATTGTTCTATAAGAAATGGTCAGCAGGATGATTTCAGAGAGACCTGGAGAGACTTACATGAACTGATGCTAAGTGAAGTGAGTATAACAAAGAGAACATTGTACATAGCAACAAGAGTATCTGATGGATGTGTCTCTTTTGAACAGCAAGGTGATTCAGGCCGATTGTAATAGACTTGTGATGGAGAGAGCCAAATTGTAGGAAATAGATTGTTTGCCTTCTCACCTAGTTTTAAGTATATTTCTTAGTGTCAGTGGATAACTAGCAAGAGCATGCTGCTCTCTAGAGTTATGCTCAATGGGGAAACTAAGATTATGCAGAGTTTTGTAAGAGTTTTTGGTTGATAATTACAATATAGGCAGAAAACTAAGTGCTTTTCCTCCTCCGGCACTTGTAACACTTGGCCTAATCCAGCTGATGGGTACATAATGTCTGCATAAAGAGAAGGAATATTTCAACTAAGTATATGTTTATATCTACATATCTATAAATAAAGATGTTTACAAATATAAATTTATCTATTTATATATATATATGCTTATACACTTACTTGGGCTTACATATGGTATACAAGTAGAGCAGAAGATAGGGATTCAGTATTTGTACTATACTAATACACAATATATCTAAACAGATTATACATATACCCCAGTCTTTGACCCTGGACTGAAAGGACACCAGAAAAAGAACTGAATGATGATGATAAAAGAGTCCTCCTAACTAGCCTCTTCTTAGAGAAACTTCTTTCCCCACATAATTAAAAATGTGACTTTCTCATCTGATACACAGAACCAAAAGTTCTTGGGGATGGGTGAGAATAATTATTCATTTCCATAGGGATTAAATTTAACAGACATAGATTAGATCCTTTTAAGAACCTAAAAAATTCCAAGAGGGCAGAGCTTCCTATATAGACTTAGAACTCAGAAGGCAAAAAAATCTCAAAGATAATTCCACTAGATAATTCTTTGGGTATCCTAAGCTGCTGTGGTCTAACATTCTCCTTGATCTAGGAACCATAGCCTTCAGTACCTGGACCAAATTCTGACTTGTTGAAAAGTCAGCAATCTGGCAACCCTATCTTGCTCACATGATTTTGATTGGGCAGCTGGGGCTTCTTTTATCATGACTAATCTTCATGCTAGCTGCCTTTTCTGGCTTGTGCTCAGCCTGGCCTTAACTATCACAAAAGACTGTGACTGCTCCAGTTAGACCTGCACTAGAAGCCAGATTCCTCAAAAAGACCACTACCTGAATTTGTACAAGATAGAACAGTTTTACAGATAGATTTATTATGTGAATATTGTTTATAGTAACAGAGTATCAAGTGCCAGACTGCCAAATGACTGACACATTGTAAGCACTTAGTATTTGAAGACTGATTAATATAAATCCATGTTGGTCCACATGCAATACTGTGGAACTGGGTCTCTAGATCCAAACCAGCTGTTTTTTTCTTGTAACTGAGTGATTATGTTGATCTTTCCCCTCCTTCCTCTCTTCCATCCATCTTGCCTCATGTCCTCTTCACTCATATAAATAGTCCTTGGGTTCTTATGCCTCACCTGTGTGCAATACTAAGGTTTCCCTTAGTTTCACTTCCCTGATTGGCCCTTAGTTTCCCCATTCAGTCTTATCTGTCTAGATCTTCTCATTCCCTCTTCCCACTGGCGAGGCTCACCTGACTGGATGGCTTGCAGTGTTGCATCCTTCTCCCACTGGAAAAGTTGCTTCATACAACATCCAAACTTTTCCCTGTGCATAGCTTTGGCAACTGCTAGCACCTCTGGCTTGTCGGATGGGGCAGTGGCACGTGCTGTATAACCTGTGGGGAGTGGGCCATATAACCTGGGGAGCCCTGTAACCTGGGGGGAAGGATGTTCATGAAATCTGAGGGAAGAGAGACATGTAAGTAATCTGGGAGACAATAGGAAACAAATAATGTGGGGGTTTGGTTCTGTGTTACCAGAACAAAGGATGGTCATATGGCCTGGAGGAAAGGTGATTTTTGTGATTTAGAGGGAGGGTGATATAGTGTATACTATATATAATATATGCATATATATTATATATACATATTATTTCAAGAGAAATATATTTAAATATTGACTCTTACTTTTTCTAACTTTGGGAAAATTATTTTACTTTTTGAGATTATTACCTACCTCATGCGAAGAAAAAGATTTTCTAAGGTACCATTTTAAAGTATTATTATTATAGTGGAGAGGGGTATGATGAAATATCCTTTTTTCCCCCAGTGAATAAAACAAATTTTATTTTTTAAATCTTGTAAATTGTAAAACCAAACATGAAATATAATAGATAAGTGCATAGTGAATAAGGAACTTCAGTATCATTGGTGTTTTCAAACAATAATTTTTTTTGCTTTTCTTTGAGGTCTTCAGAAAACTTGTCTAATACAGTTATCCCTTCCACATTGTGATTTTCTCCATAGTGTTTTTATTATATTGTGGGTTGACATAAGAAATTAAATGGGAATTTTTTGGGAATTTTGTAGAAGCTGCAGACAACTTGCAAAGGCCAGCAGATGACATAGAAGAAGTTAAGTAACTTAGAAATCCATAAACACACACACACAACATAAACAATATAAACATAGCACATATGTAATGTGTGTATACATATATGTAATTGTATATAAATACACATATAATACACATACACATATAGTATACATATAATTGTATAAGTCAAATTTTACAATAAAGTACTCTAAACACACTATAAAAGAAAAAAAAAAAATATTCAGACTTTTTTTTTCTGGTATAAAGGGAAGGCCAAAACATTTTATGCAGTTTCCAATTTGCAGTGGTATTGCTCCCTTAACTAGGGATAACAGTATTACTGGTGGTTAATCTTTGATAATTCTACTTCAGGTAATCAAAAAATAACAATACATTGAGAAGCATTTCAAGATCAACATCTTCAATTCTAAATTTTTGTTGGGTCTGAGATTTTCCAGAGATGTTTGTGAATTGTTTCTATCGATGCTTTTGTTTTCTATATTCACAAGTTTTGGGCAGCTTTCTTGGATTATTTCTTGCATCATAGTATTTAGTTTTAGTTTTAGTTTTTAATTTGTCATATTCTTCTGGGAGACTTACAATCTTTAAGTTGTATCTTTGCATCCTATCTTTGAGAATAATGGATTTTGTTTGCATAAGGCATAAAGATCACATTTTTTGGACTTCCAGATTCTTTTACTTCACATATTTGTATTCCCAGTCACTTAATTGTTATTTCCTTTGCTTTTTTGGAGAGACTTTCTTTTTTTTTTTTTAATTTCAATTTTTTTTTTTTTTTTTGCTGAGGCAATTGGGGTTAAGTGACTTGCCCAGGGTCACACAGCTAGGGAATGTTAAGTGTTTGAGACCAGATTTGAACTCAGGTGCTCCTGACTTCAGGGCTGGTGCTCTATCCACTGCGCCACCTAGCTGCCCCATTGGAGAGACTTTCCACCATGGATATAATTATTTCTGCTGTGCAGGGTATAAATTCTGCAATTTGCTCACTTTTAGATTTTTGTTATAAGATACCTGATTTTCCTTCTGAACCCCTTGGGAACATCCTTCTGCACTTCAATGCTCTGTAGGGAATTCACATGGTCTTCAGTGTCATTAATTATTGGTTCAATTTCCTTTGTTTTGCAATAGTTATTTGGAGATATTTGTGGTCTTTTAGTTGTCTTCCCTTCTATTTTAATATCTTCCATATTGATTTACCTGCTTGTTATCTAGTTTTCTTCTTCCTGAGATCCTTGGCAATTTTAGTTTTTGTTTATTCTTGCATTTCCTTATTCCTTACTTTTTGACTCCCTCCCTTTTGATGGCTACCCTCTGGGTTCAAAAGTTATCAGTCTCTTTCTAGTTTTCATTCACCTCAGTTCCTGTTCTAAGAAGATTCAGTTGAGATAGAACAGAACTGGTCCTAGAAGGATGCCAGATCCTTTATTTTAGTCCTGGTACAGTCTCATATGCATGCTTACTAGTGTTTCCCCCTAGCTCTCTTTGTCCTTTAGTTTTCTGATTAGGAACAGCTGCCCTAGACAGAGCATACTTCTACTTTCCTGTGCCTCTCCCTCCTCTGAAAGTGGGTGGTTAGAATTAGGTTTTTCTAGTTGTTGCTACACAGTGGTGATAAGAGTAGGGATAGATTGTTGGGCAGAGACTGAAGTAACAGCAGGAAAAGTGCTCAGTGGATTGGATCTCAAAGCACAAACTAGTAGGTTGAGTTATGTGTCCTGTCTAAATCTGGGAACTATGATGGGTATGTTGTGTGAGAGGCTTGGAAACTGAGTATTCTCTGTTATTAATTCACAAGTCTTGTTAGGTATTTTAGTGTCTTAGAATATGGAAAGAGCTCTAATTGATTGTCCTCTGTCATGTGATTCTTCTTTTGGGGGTGCTTTTTTAAGTTAATGAGGACTGGAGAACATGTTTAGTCCTTCATTTTATTTGTCCTGAAATTTTCCAATGTTTCATGGAGATCATGATTTTTAGGATTCTGAAAGTGGCACCATATTTCAGTGATGTCCTGACGACTGATAAATACAAACTCATGGAAAGCTTTCAGATAGGTCAGAGTAGTTTTGGACTTTGACAGACAGGTTTACAAATAGAAATGTGTCTTCAAAACTAGTACCATCTTCTTAAGCTATTGATTCAATACCCTTGGAGTTCATCTCATCTAATATAATAAACATTCCAATGAATATAATCCATGTTCTTTGCCAATATTAATTTGTCATGCAGTGTTGAAAATGTGCTTTACCACAAGATGTCACTGAGGAACAAATTGTTTACTACTTAAGCACAATATTATGCACAAAATAAAATTACGTATAAATGTATATCTCTTGATATCATCACAGGAGGAAGTTCTAGAACTCCCTCTATGTAATATTCACTTGTGGTTAACTGGGTCCTTTCCCTGACATCTTAGATCTAGATATAGTTTTTGGAAAGTTTTTCCCAAAGTCTCTTTGACTCACGTCTCTATTCAAGGCTTACCCTAGGAATATAAGAATTTTACTTGTTTCTCTCAGTTTCCCTGCAAGCATTCAGGGTAATAAGATATTGAACATAAGACAGACTTTTGTTTAACTCAATGGAAAACACGGAATTATGCTAAAGTTTCTCAACAATTGAGAAAAACTGCTCATCTTTCTAGAAGATGTCAAATAATCTTAATCCTCTTGAATTTCAGTTTCTTTTGGGATCTATACAGATAGTATTAGTGAGGGAATAGATACAACTCACTCCTTAGTTCATATGTTTTTTTTTTTGTTTGTTTTTGGGGTTTTTTTTTTTTTTTTTTTTTTTGCTAAGCCAGTCTTTTTTTCTCACTCTTCAGGTCTCTTTCCAGGGCCTAGTGAAACTGGGCATCTGCATTTCCTTTTCTATGCTCTCTTGATTAGAATCCAAATCCCTTTCTTCCATTTCCACTCAATATTCCCTCTTTTTAGATACATAATTAATAGTCTTCTCTAAGAGTACATGCTTCATAGTAGAGAGTGTATGGATCACACTGCTGTAGTATATATATACATTTTTTGGATGAAAGCATTAGTTAGAAGCTCTTCCAGTGGCCTGGAACTAATCCATGATAGCAGCAGCTTTGGGAGCTCTCAGACCAGAGACAGTAAGAAGATTGGACAGCTGGTTGGAAAAAGACTACAGGGGACTCTTCACAGGCAATTGGGTGCAATTGATGTTCACTGGCAATTCTATTACTCATAAGAAGTTATGGGTCACAGTTCTATGTTGAACAGGAGTCAAGAGTGGAGCAGGGGTCCTGGATTCAGTTCCAGGGCAACAAGAACCACTAGTACTTGGGCCTGCAGTAAGGCAAAGACCCTTCTGAGTAAAGACCAGAACGTAAACCAGGAGAGCAGTGACCACACCTCTCCTAGGATCACACTACCCTGGAAGCACTGAAAACTTGCAGAACCCCAGAACTTACTCTGAAAACAGCAGCATATAAAAGCCTGAAGCTTGAAACAGTGCTTACCCAACTCCAGGTGAACACAGCTCAGCTTTAACATACAGGTCAAAATGAATAAATAGGCTGGGAAAATGAACAAATAACAACAAACAACAACAACAGAACTTGACCATAAGAACTACTATGGTGGCAGGGAAGACCAATACTTAAACTTAGAAAAAGACAACAATATGATACCAGCTATGAGCAAGGCCTCAAAATAAAATGCTAGTTGGATTCAAAGCCAGAAAGAATTCCTGGAAGAATTAAAGGAATAAAAATGATAAGAATAAAAACTGGGAAAAGAAATGAGAGTAATGTAAAAAACTTACGAAAAAGGAATTAGCAGCCTGGTAAAAGAGGCATCAAAAATACTGAAGAAAAAAACACTTTAAAAAACAGCATAGGTCAAATAGAAAAAGAGATACTAAAATTCACTGAAAAAAATACTTAAAAAATAAATTGGCAAAATGGAAAAAGAGATACAAAAACTCACTGAAGAAAATAATTCTTGAGAATTGGGCAAATGCAAGCTAATGACTCCATGAGACTTTAAGAAACAATAAAATAAAGTCAAAGGAATGAAAAAATAGAAGAAAATGTGAAATACCTCATTGGAAAAACACCCAACTTGGAAAAAAGATCAAGTAGAGATAATTTAATAATTATTGGACTACCTGAAAACCAAAATCAAAAAAGAATCTAGACATCATCTTGCAAGAAATCAAGGAAAACTGCCCTCATTTCTTACATCCTAAAGAAATAGAAATTGAAAGAACCCGCAAATTACCTACTGAAAGATATCCCAAAATGAAAACTTCCAAGAAGTTTGAAAACTAGCCAAAAATTTGGTTATGATATAGCCAAATTTCAGAGCTCCCAGGTCAAGCAATCAGAAAGAAACAATTCAAATATCATGCCACCAGTCAGGATCACACAAGATTTAGTAACTTCTCTTTAAATATCAGAGGCTTTAGATGACATGATGATATACGTAGAGAACCCTAAAGACTCAACTAAAAAACTACTAGAAACAATTCACAACTTTAGCAAAGTTGCAGGATACAAAATAAATCCACATAAATCATCAGCATTTTTATATATTACCAATAAAGTTCAGCAGCAAGAGATACAAAAAGAAATTCCATTCAAAATAACTGTTGATAGTATAAAATATTTGGGAATTTATCTGCCAAGGGATAGTCAGGAACTATATGAACTAAACTACAAAACACTTTCCACACAAATCAAATCAGACCTAGTCAATTGGAAAAACTTAAAATGCTCATGGGTAGGACGAGCAAATATAATAAAAATGACAATACTACCCAAACTAATTTACTTATTTAGTGCCATACCAATCAAACTCCCAAGAAATTATCTTACAGATCTAGAAAAAATAGTAGCAAAGTTCATTTGGAAAAACAAAAGGTCAAGAATTTCAAGGGGATTAATGAAAAAAAAGGCTGACGATGGTGGACTTGCTGTACCAGATCTAAAACTATATTATAAAGCAGCGGTCATCAAAACCATTTGGTACTGGCTAAGAAATAGAGTAGTCGATCAGCGGAATAGGATAGAATCACAAGACAAACTAGGCAATAACTATACCAATTTGGTTTTTGATAAACCCAAAGACCCCAGCTTTTGGGATAAGTATTCACTATTTGACAAAAACTTCTGGGAAAACTGGAAACTAGTGTGGAAGAAATTAGGGCTTGACCCACATCTAACACCACATACCAAGATAAGATCTAAATGGGTTCATGATCTGGATATAAAGAGTAATACTATAAGTAAATTAGAGGAATGTAATATAGTTTACCTCTCAGACCTATGGAGATGGAATAAATTTATATCCAAAGAAGAACTGGAACTCTTAATTGAAAACCAGATAGATAACTTTGACTATATTAAGTTAAAAAGTTTTTGTACAAACAAAATCAATGCAGACAAGATTAGGAGGGAAGCAATAAATTGGGAAATCATCTTTACATTTAAGGGTTCTGATAAAGGTGTCATCTCTAAAATATATAGAGAATTGTCTCATATTTATAAAAATTCAAGCCATTCTCCAATCAATAAATGGTCAAAGGATATGAACAGACAATTTTCAGAGGATGAAATTAAAACTATTTATAGTCATATGAAAAGGTGCTCCAAATCACTATTGATAAGAGAAATGCAAATCAAGACAACCCTGAGGTACCACTTCACACCTGTCAGATTGGCTAAAATGACAGGAAAAGTTAATGATGAATGTTGGAGGGGATGTGGGAGGGCTGGGACACTGATGCATTGTTGGTGGAGCTGTGAACGGATACAGCCATTCTGGAGAACAATTTGGAGCTATGCTCAAAAAGTTATCAAACTGTGCATACCCTTTGACCCAGCAGCATTTCTATTGGGCTTATATCCCAAAGAAATCATAAAGGAAGGAAAAGGCCCCACATGTGCAAGAATGTTTGTGGCAGCCCTTTTTGTAGTGGCTAGAAACTGGAAATTGAATAGATGCCCTTCAATTGGAGAATGGCTGAATAAATTATGGTATATGAATATTATGGAATATTATTGTTCTGTAAGAAATGACCAGCAAGATGATTTCAGAGAGGCCTGGAGAGACTTACATGAACTGATGCTGAGTGAAATGAGCAGAACCAGGAGATCATTATACACGGAAACAACAGTACTATATGACGATCAATTCTGATGGACATGGCTCTCTTCAACAATGATATGTTTCAAACCACCTCCAATTGTTCACTGAAGAAAGCCATATACACCCAGAGAGAGGGATGTGAAATGTGGACCACAACATAACATTCTCATACTCCTTGATTGATGTTTGCTTACATTGTGTTTCCTTTATCTGATATATCGTTTGTGTAGATAAGATTTTTCTTGCACAACAATGATAAGTTTGGAAATATGTATACATATATTCGATTTGCCAATATTTTAACATAATTAACATGTAGTGGATATCCTGCCATCTAGGGGAGGGGTGGGGAGTTGGGGGGAAAAATTTGTAACGGAAAGCTATGTAAGGGTTATTGTTGAAGAATTACCCACACATATGTTATGCAAATAAAATAAAATTTAAAAAAATATATAAAAAATATCTTTTAGATACAGATTTTGTACTAATAAATATTTTTGGATCAAAAAAAAGAAAAAAATAAATATCAGAGGCTTGGAATATTATCAGAAGATTATAATGAAGAGCATAGGAGCTAGGATTACAACCAAGAATTACCTACACAGAAAAAACAATGAATATAATTCTTCAGGGGGAAAAATAGATCTTTAATGAATTTGGGGATTTTCAAGCATTCCTGATGAAAAGACCAGAGTTGAATAGTATATATGACATTAAAACAGAAGAGTCAAGAAAAGTATAAAAAGCTAAATGTGAAAGAATAATTAAAGGAAAATTCCTATGTGGGGACATGATATCTGTAATTCCTATGAACTTTATTATTATTAGGGTGATTAGGAAGAGTGTGCAAAGAAAGAGAGTATAGGTTTGAGCTGATTATGTTGGGATTGTCTCCAAAACAAAAAGTAGGGGTGGAGAAAGAGGAATGTAGTGGAAGAAAGGGAAAGAGAAAGGTAGAATGGGGCAAATTTTCTTATACAAATGAGATACACAAGGAAGAGCTTTTACAGTGAAGAGGAAAATAGGAGGAGGTAGTGAGTAATGCTTGAACAGTACTTTCATCAGAATTGGTTCAAAGAGGAAATAATATATATACACACACTCAGTTGGGTATAGAAATCTATCTCCCTATTGGACTATCTGAAAACCATTATCAAAAAAGAACTTAGACATCATCTTGCAAGAAATCATCAAGGAAAATTGCTCTCATTTCTTACATCCTGAAAAAATAGAAATTACCAAAAAATACCAAATTACCTACTGAAAGATTTCCCAAAATGAAAACTTCCAAGAAGTTGGAAAACTAGGGAGATTGTAGGGGAAGGGCAAAAAAAATATTGGGAGGGGATAATGATAAAAAGGAGGGCAGATTGGGGGAGGCGGTACTTAGAAGCAAGACAGATTTTTGAAGCTAAAAATAGAGAACTAAAAGAGGAAGATGAGGTAGAGGGAAGTGTACCGTTATTGATCATAAATGTCAATGTATATGGGATGAACTAATCTATAGAACATAAGCTGATAGCAGAATGGATTGGGACCAGAATTTAACAAAAAGTTGTGTTCAAGAGACATACTTGGGACAGAAACACAAACATAGCTAAATTAAATTGTTGGAGCAGAATATGTTATGCTTCAGCTGAAGGAAAAAGGGCAAGGGGTGCCAATCATGATCTCAGACAAAGCAAAAGCAATTATTAAGTCAATCAAAAGAAATAATCAGGGAAACTACATTTTACTAAAAAGATGCCATAAACAATGAAATAACAAAAGCTTTTACAAGAAATTTCTCTGATAAAGACCTGATTTCTCAAATATATGGGAAACTGATACAAGTTTATAAAAATGAGCCATTCCCTAATTGATAAATGGTCAAAGGTATGAACATACAGTTTTAAAAGGAAGAAAATGAGTATCTATAGTCATAAGAAAAAATGCTCTAAATCACTATTGATTAGAGAAGTTCAAATTAAAATCACTTCTATGAGAAATAAAAAATCCTGGAGGGAATGAAGAAAATAGGTACATTAATGAATTGTGGGTAAAGTAGTGAACTCGTTCAACCATTCTGAAGGACAATCTGGAGCTATGACCCTGTGACTATGAAACTGTGTCCACAATTTGATCCAGCAATGTCACTACTGTACTAGGTCTGTACACCAGAGATCAAAAAAGGGAAAAGTATCTATATTTTTTTTATTTTTTATTTTTTTAAGTATCTATATTTATAAAAATATTTATGGCAGCTATTTTTGTGGTGGCAAAAAATTGGAAATTGAGGGGATGCCCTTCAATCGAGGAATGGCTGAACAAGTTGTGGCACATGATTGGATAAAGTACTATTGTGCTAAAAGAAATTACAGGGAAAGAGGGACAGAACCAAGATGATAGAATAAAGACAGGGATTTGTTTGAGTTCTTCTTAGTTCTTCTCCAAACAATATTAAAATAATGTTTGAAAAATGAATTCTGAAGTGGCAGACCCAATAGGTAGACCGGGTGAAACAATATTCCAGCTAAGATAAGTTAGAAGGTCACCAAAGAAGGTCTCCCTCTCACCTCAGTGAAAGTCCAGAGTCAGTTCAGGATGCACCAATAAATCAGCAGCAGGCCTTGGCAGAAGTAATGGTTTCTGCTCATAAACAGTAAGAGGGTAAAAAAGTTGATCAGAAAGAGATTATAGGAGACCTTTGCTGGCACTAGAAGAAGGACTCTTGCATTGTCTATATGAGGTTTGAGGGTTTGAGCTCTCAGTCCCAAGAGGAGGAGAATGAGCAGGAACTCTGTTCACAGTTCCAGGGTAGAAAAAAGTATTTGTGGCCACTCATAGACCAGAGCACAGACCAGAAGAGCAGTGACCCCACTTCTCAGATCATATCATCTCAGAAAAGTTTGAAACTCTTAAAAAAATACATCCCCTTTCCCAGAAGTAGCTATGAAAACAGAACTAGCATCAAAAAACCTGAAATGTTGAGACAGTGCCTCTGGGTGCAGAGTCAAACTTTAATATGAAGTTAAAATTCAAGAAATAGGCTAGAAAAATGAGCAAACAACAACAAAAAAGAACCTGATCATAGAAAGTTACTATGGTGACAGGTAAGACCAAAAACACAAACTCAGAAGAAAACAATAAAATCAAAACCGCTACATGAAGAGTCTCAAAAAAAGTGAATTGGTCTCAGCCTCTAGAAAAGCTCAAAAAGGAGTTTAAAAATCAAATAAGAGAGTTAAAGGAAAAATTTGGAAAAATAAATGAGAATAATGCAAGAAAGTCATGAAAAAAATAAATCAAAAGCTTGGTAAAGGAGCTGTGGAAAGTGTTGAAGAAAATAACACTTTGAAAAACAGAATAAGCCAAAGAGGTAAAAAAAAATTCACTGAAGAAAAGAACTTAAAAAATTAAATTGGCCAAATGTAAAAAAGAAGTACAAAAGCTTATTAAAGAAAATAATGCCTTAAAAATTATAATTCAGCAAGTGGAACCTAATGAATCCATGAGATATCAAGAAACATAAAACAAAATAAAAAGAATGAAAAAAAGAAGAAAATGTGAAACATCTCATTAGAAAAACAACCAAATTGGACAGTAGATCAAGGAAAGGTAATTTAAAAATTGTTAAGACTACTGAAAGCCACAATTAATGAAAAGAGCCTATAAATATTATCTTTAAAGAAATTATCAAGAAAAATTTCCTTTATGTCCTAGAAATAGATGATAAAATAGAAATCGAAAGAATCCACAGATCACCTACTGAAAGAGATCACAAATAAAAACTCTCAGGAATGTTATGGCCAAATTTTGGCACTCCCAGGTCAAGAAGAAAATATTGCAACCAGCTAGAAACAAACAATTCAATATCATGCCATCATACTCAGGATCACACAAGATTTAGCAACTTCCATGTTAAAGGATCAGAGGGCTTTGAATATGGTCTTCTGGAGGACATAGGAGCTAGGATTATAACCATCTACCCAGCAAAAAAAAAATGGTTATTTAATGGAATTGAATGATTTTCAAACATTACTGTTGAAAAGACTAATAGAAAATTTGATTTCCAAACAGAAAATTCAAGAGAAGCGCAAAAAGTTAAACATAAAAGAATAATCATAAGGGACATTCCTATATGGGAAGATGATACATGTAAATCCTAAGAACTTTACTATTATTAGGGCAGTTAGAAAGAGTGTACAAAGTACAAGGATGTGTTGACTATGATGAATTGATATACAAAAAATAAAATTAAGGTGTGGGAAAAAGGGATATATTGGAAGGAGGTTTTATGATCTCACATCAAAAAGGTGCAAGAGTTTTTATAGTGTGTGTGGGGGAATGAGGGTGGTAGTAGGAAATGATCATCAGAATTGGCTCAAAGAGGGAATAACATATAGTATATAGAAATCTTACACTTATTGATTCTGAATGCAAATTAAAGCAGACTATTTTTGGCTTTCTTTTTTTCTTTTCTTTTTTGGGGGGGGTTGTGTCTTCTTTTATAATATAACTAATATGGAAATATGTTTTGCATTATTTCACATGAATAAGTTATATCATATTGCTTACTGTCTTAGGGAGGGAGAACAGGAAGTAAGGAAGAAAACTTGAAATTCAAAATTTTCAAAAAATGTTAAAAATTTTTTTTTACATGTAATTGAGAAAAATGTTATTTAAAAAGCTATCATACCATAAAGGGAAATAGGAAAGGAGGAGATCAAAGAAGGAGAGTTTAAAGAAAGGAGAGCAGATTAAGGTGAGATAGTGGTCAGAAAAAAAGTTTTAAGGAGAAACAGGGTAAAAGAAGAGAGGGAGAGAAGAATAAATAATATAAAAAAACCAGATGAAGGTAAATACGGTAATATAATAACAGTAATAACAACTAAATAGGAATAGGATGAGCTTGCTCATAAAACATAAATGGATAGCAGAATAAATCAAAAAAACTTATATGTTCTTTACAAGAAGCAAAGACATACACAGGATAAAAGTAAGGGACTTAAGTGGGATTTGTTATACTTCAGCTGAAATTTTAAAAAAAAAGCATATATATATATATAAACCACCTCAGACCAAGCAAAACCAAAAATAGATCTAATTAAAAGAGATAAGCAGGGAAACTTACATTTTGCTTAAAGGTACCAGAGACAATGAAAGATTTTCAATATTGCACAGATATGCACCAAACGAAATAGCATCCAAATATTTAAAAGGAAAAGTTAAATGAGTTATAGAAGGAAGTAGACAATAAAACTATACCAGTGGAGGACTTCAACTTTTCTTTCTCAGAACCATATAAATCTAGCCAAAAATAAACAAGAAAAGAAGTTAAGCAGGTACATAGAACAAATAGAAAACTTCAGAAAAGTTAGAATTGCTAGATCTCTTGAGAAAACTGAATGGGAATAGAAAGAAATATGCCTTTTTTCAGTAACATATGGCACCCACACAAAAACTGACCATGTATTAGGTTATAAAAACCTCAAACCAAATACTGAAAATCATGAATTTTAAATAAAATTCTTTTCAGATCATAATAAATAAAATGCAATAAAATTACATTTGATAAAGGACCATGGAAACCTACTTTAAGAATCAGTTGGAAACTAAATAATTTAATACTAAAGAATGAGTGCATCAAAGAACAAATCATAGAAACAATTTTGTCAAAGAGAATGATAATGATACACTATACCAAAACTTATAGGATGCTACCAAAGCAGTAGAGAAAATATCTCTAAATACATCAAAAATAGAAAAAAAAAATAGATCAATTAATTAGGCATGCAATTAAAAAAAAAACAGAAAAAAGGACAAATTTAAAATCTCCAGTTAAGCACCAAATTGGAAATTTTGAAAATCAAAGGAGAGAATAATAAAATTTAAAGAAAACTATTAACATGAAAAAATAAAACTAGAGGATAGTTTTAAGGAAAACTTCAGCAAAACAGACAAATTATTGATGAATTTGACTAAAAAAAAGAAAATCAAATTATCAATATAAAAAATGAAAAGGGTGAATGTACCAGCAATGAAAAGGGAATTAAAGCAATTACTAGGAGCAACTTTGCCCAATTATATGCCAATAAATCTAACAATCTAACTGAAATGGATGAATATTTACAAAAATATAAATTGCCCAGATTAACCAAAGATGAAATAGAATACTCAAATAATGCTATTTTAGAAAAATAAATTGAGTAAGCCATTGACGAATTACCTAAGAAAAAAAGGTTATCAAGACTAGATGGATTCATAAATGAATTCTACCAAACATTTAAAGAACAATTCCAATACCATATAAGCTATTTGGAAAAATAGTCAAAAGACTCCTACCAAATTTCTTTTACAACACAAATATATTGATGTTACCTAAATGAGGAAGAATAAAAATAGAGAAAGAAAACCAGACCAATTTCCCTAATGAATATGGATGCAAAAAATTTAAATGAAATACTAGCAAGGAGGTAAAAGTAATATATTACAAAAAATAATATGCTATGAGTAGGAGAGATTTATACCAGGAATTCAGGGCTGGCTCAATATTAAGAAAACTATCAACATAATTGACCATAGCCATACCAAAGTAACAACAATCATATGATTATCTCAATAGATGCAGAAAAAGCTTTTGATAAAATACCATATTTAAAACCCCTAGAAAGCATTATTTGTGATGGAAATAACCTAGTTCAGGGCTTCTTAAACTTTTTCTACTTGTAACTCTTTTTTTTGCTTGGAGAAATTTTTGTGACTCCAGGTGTGTATAAAATATATTTTTTAATATATGAATATATACAAATATAAAAAATAGATATGTAAATCATTTATTGATAATTTTATGACCCTCACATTCAGTTACATAATCCATAAGGGATTGAGTCCCACAGTTTAAGAAACTTTGAGCTAGTTAGTTGTACTTTGTGCTTGAGGAGTACATAGTGATATCACTATGTTGGGGTCAAGGTACAATGCATCTGATTGTGGTTAATCAGATCAATACTAGCTAGAAGGCTCTACCATAGGTTGGGCACAAATAGTTCATGTGAGCATTTGGAGTGGCAATGTTGCTAAATTTGTGTATCTTATGTTTTCTTTCAGCTACTTCAATTCTGCTTTGCTCATAGAGCACAGCACCTTCTTTGATAGGGCATAGCACGATGAGTGGTCCTGTGAGAGGGTCTCCCATGTCTCACAATTGATTCCTCAGTTCTTCAGAGAGACCTTTTTTATTTCTTCTGACATCTGTTTGATTGCTTGTCTTATGTGAGTTCTCTGTAAAAAGTCTTTAAGGCAAACCTCTATTTGGCATTTGAACAAACAACGTGGCTAGCACATTGAAGTTGTACTCTTTGCAGTAGAATTTGAATGCTTGCCAATTTACCTGAGAAAGGACTTTAGTGTTGGGTTACCTTATCTTGCCAAATGATTCAGAATCTTCCTAAGACAATTAAAATAGATGTGATTCAGTTTTCTGGCATGTTATTGGTATATTGTTCAAATTTCACAGGCATATGATGAGGTCAAAACAATGGCTCTGGAGACTTTCAGTTTGTTAAGCAGCCTAACACCTCTTTTCTCCTACACTTTCATATGCAGCCTCTCAAACAGTAAGTTAGCTCTGGCATTGTGTATAATGATCTCACCATGTATGGGTACATCTCTGAGAAATATACTGTCAAGGTAAGTGAACTTATCCACAACATTCAAAATTTCTCCATTTGTTGTAACTGATGTTTCTCTTTATCAGTGGTGCCATACTGACTGGTGGAGAACCTGTGCTCTCTTGGTGTTAATTGTCAGGCCAAAATTAGTACAAATGACAGAAAAATGATCTTTTGCGTCTCAGTCTCAGAGTCTGCATTGAATGTACAATCATCTGTAAATAAAAAGTTGCACAGCAACTCTCCCTTACTTTAGTTTTGGCTTGTAGCCTTTCCAAGTTAAATTATTTGCCATCAGTGCAGCAGCTGACCCTGATGTCATTTTTATCTTTGTTCAAGATACATGACAGTATCACTAAAAACATGATAAAAAATATAGAAGCAAGCACAAAGTCCTGTTTTACTCCACTGGTATCTGGGAAAGAGAGCAAGAAGATTGTCCATTATCCAGAACACATGCAAGTTTGAACTGGCACTTAATACATGATAGGATCATGTCCCTATTACTAATCAATGTGACTACATCAATCCTGAGTAGCTGAGACACACCATAGATCTTTGGTCCATAAATAGCTTGTGAGGGCATCATAAAAGCACTTTGAATTGTTACTATCAGCATAAAACTGAATTTTAGCTGCCTTCTTGCTGAGTAAAAAAATCCTGGACTTCTGGGGGTAGAGCCAAGATGGCGGAGATCAGACAGGAGTCTCTGTAACCTCTTCTAACCTTCCCTCAAACCAACAACATATGAAGCCTCTAGACTGATTTTGAAGTAAAAAAAATCCACAATATCTGGAGGACAACACATTTCTAGAAGAAGATACTCTGGAAGAACTTCAAAACAGGTCTGTTTTAATTGGGCAGGGGGTTGTTCTGCTGAACCCAGACTGCAGTACAGGGAGACCAGGGCAGGGAGCTGGAGCAGGGAGTTGGAGCAGGGAGCTGGAGCAGGGAGCTGGAGCAGGGAGCTGGAACAGGAATTGGAACAGGAGTTGGAACAAGAGTGGGAGCGTTGTGCTTTTCACACACCTGGGAGTCTTCTTCGGGCCTCTTGGGCCAATCTGTCCTGATTGTGGGCAGGTGGTTTGGAGGGTCTGCCTTCTGTGGGCAGTAGATTGTGAATCACTGAACCCCTGATGAGCGTGGGATCTAGCTGCCATTACACAGCACCCTAGGGTGATCAATCAATCAGTAGAACTGATCAGCACCTGCAATAATCCAATCAGCAGAACTGCCCAGCATCTGAAATAATTCAATCAGCAGAACTGCCCCAGGACGAATTAAAGCAGAACTGCCCAGCACCTGAAATAACTCAATCAGCAGAACTGCCCCAGGGCAAATTAAAGCAGCTGTCCCTCCTTTGCCTTGAACAGACCTCATACCTTTAAAAAAAAATGAATAAAAAACCAAAAAGAGCTCTCACCATAGACAACTTTTATGGAGAGAGGGAAGAACAAACCTCAAATCCTGAGGCCCCTAAAGGTAAAGCAACTCCAGAAAAAGCCCCAAAGAGAAACATAAACTGGACTCCATGCCACAAGGCTTTCTTTGAAGATTACATAAAGGATCTTAAAAGAGAGTTGGAAGAAACATGGGGAAACGAAATGAGATCACTGCAAAATAAAATGGAAAAAATGGAAAAAGACTACAATGAACAAATTAGCCAATTACAAAAGGGGCTAAAAACAGTAACTGAAGAAAATAAGACATTAAAAATTAGAATCGAACAATTGGAAATGAATGACTCATCAAGACTTCAAGAATCAGTCAAACAAAAACAAAAAAATGAAAAGATAGAGAAAAACATGAAATATCTCCTAGGAAAAACTGACCTGGAAAATAGATCTAGGAGAGACAATCTAAGGATTATAGGGCTTCCTGAAAGCCATGATGAAAAAAAGAACCTAGACACTATCTTCCAGGAAATCATAAAAGAAAACTGCCCTGATATTTTAGACCCAGAAGGCAAAATACTTATTGAAACAATCCATCGATCACCTCCTGAAAGAAACCCAAAAATTAAATCCCCCAGGAATATCGTGGCTAAATTCTAGAACTATCATACCAAGGAAAAGATATTACGAGAAGCCAGAAAGAAACAATTTAAATATCGAGGAGCCACAATTAGGATCACACAGGACCTAGCAGTTTCTACTTTGAAGGATCGAAGGGCCTGGAATCAGATATTCCGAAGGGCAAAGGAACTTGGATTACAGCCAAGAATAACTTACCCAGTAAAAAATCCTACATTTCTCTAAGCTTTGCTTACACTTTACTTTTGATGGAATTAAATGCTGCCTACTGGTAAACCCTGTGGAGTTCTCATTTTGCATTTAGCAGCTTCTGAATTTCTATATCATTTTCATCAAACTAGTCCTGATGTGTGTGAGTATTCTGGCCCAGAAGAGTAAATGTAGTGCTGTACACCAAATGTCTGAAAGCTGCCCACTCCTTTTCTACTTAACTGTTGCCAATGTATAATTGGCAATAGCGTATTGGCTTGGTTTTCCCTCCAAGTCAGTAACAAACTGTTCAGGCATGGAGAAGTGCTCTAATTTGTTGACATTAAGTTTTCTTGTAGTTGTCTTGCCTTGGGGCCACTGCTTTTGCTGAAAGCAAATTTTTATCTTGGAGAAGATAAGTCTTTAGATTGATATAGCACTCTGTGCCATACATTGCTTTTATCACCCATCCTGCCTCTCTTCCCTTTACAATAACATAAGTCTATTCAGTGCTAATGAATGCACAAAGTTTTCTGGCATTAGGTATTGATGAGAAGGTTATGAGACAAACAAGTCTTCAGTAGTAAGTGCTGCCATTTCTGACTCCATTTCTTTTTTTTTTCTCCTTTTTCTTAATTCTCTTTTTTTTATTAAAGCTTTTTATTTGTATAACATATATATGGGTAGTTCCCCAACACTGATCTTTACAAAGCTTTTCATTACAAATTTTACCCCCAGTCCCCTCCCCTCCCCTAGATGGCAGG